>VDFB02083317.1:190985-222777 GCA_007258455.2 Sequoia sempervirens
GTGAGCTATCTATGATGTGGATGCTAGGGAAGATGCCTGCTATGAAGTGCTTGGTGTAGATACCATTTTGATGGATAATGGCCAAATTGACTTGCATGATTACTAAGGATGAGTACTTGACTTGACTGTGATTATCAGAGCTTTAATTTCTAGAGTGCTCATTCTAGATAGGTAGTGTCGAGGTTTCTGCATTGGTTGGGGACTTTTCTAGGTGTGGATGATATCCAATATGAATCTCTTTTCTTGGGTCCTTGTGATTCTTGCATCACTATATAACAATATGCATCAGGTTGTCTATGTATGAGCATGAAGTTTGTCAGCAGGAGTTACACTCCTTCACATTTGGGCTTGGGAGAACATAGTTGTGCTCAAATTAGTGATTACTTTGGCATACATTGATGTTGACAATCAAATAGTATACCAATACGGAGCCATGACTACACTCAACCATATAGGGCTAGCAGGCATCCCGTAGTGGAGATGGGTTATTGATGAAATTTTTTTGGAGACCATGGTTATAGGTACCACCATGGTTCG
Organism: Sequoia sempervirens; assembly: GCA_007258455.2. Classification (NCBI taxonomy): domain Eukaryota; kingdom Viridiplantae; phylum Streptophyta; class Pinopsida; order Cupressales; family Cupressaceae; genus Sequoia; species Sequoia sempervirens. The sequence continues at coordinate 191,523 of VDFB02083317.1, forward strand.
ATGACCACCAACATCTATTTTATACTTGATAGACCAAATATCTATAGAGTTGGGAGCATCATATGATAGAGAGGTACCTTCCTAATCAGGTTACTCAATAATTTGGTGAGATTTAGGATGTCGTCCCCCATGAGTACAAAGATGTATTTTCACGAATGACCAAAGAGACTGATTAGGGTGCAAAGATTCTGCCTCAAGTAGCTATTGATGATTTTAGACAACTCATCTTATAGTCCTGGGTATACACTGGTGGACCATATGATGCAGGGACTAAACCTGCCTATAATTCCTAGTGGTTATAGTTTGCACTAGTTTGGTTGAAAAACCCAGCAGTGGGATAGGTACCTGACAGGGGGAGAGGTGTCAGATAGATCAAAGGACATGGAATAGGATAGGGTAGAGGACATCAGCAACCTCCCCATGATGGAGAATAGCCAGGCCATGATGAATAGGTTTCGAGCACGTACCCTTGATACCTCCATTGCATTAGGGACCACCACTGCCACCACCACCACCATACCAACAACAACAACAACAACAGGCCCAGGGTCTTGATCCATGAAATGCCTAGATTTTAGCATTTAAAGTGGAGAGGGACCAGTTGCAACAATAGGTCCAACAATTAATAGGGGAGCCCAATGTAGCCCACATAGAGGTTCAACAAGTCACTAGAGAGTGTGACGAGGAGTGGCAACAAAGACAACAATTGGATCTGTAGTTGGCTTAGGAGACAGGGTGCTGACAACAATTAGAGGCTACTACACACTTTTAGGCCTAGGAAGGATAGGGTAGTGTACCTACACCACTGTATAAAGAGGTCATTATAGAGGCCTCTTACTACAGGATTTTGTACCATCCTGATGTCCCCAAAGAGAAGAGACAACTTGACTATTCTCAGAGGAGCAGAGTTGCACTGAGTGGCTCGATATGACCTTTAGTTAGGTAGCCCTCAAGGAGTGGCCATCGACAACCGTCAGGTGGTCATCGGGACTAGTATTGTCACAAGGATAGATAGAGTTGAGGTTAGCCTCAAATTTTGTAGACACTTTTTGATGTACAACTCTAATATGTTACATGTATATATATTCATCGACTAATTTTAATAGCCTCTTATATATCCATTTTTTGATGACATTACACATTGACTCAAATTTTGTATCATGACAATATTATTTTGAGATATATATGAGATGGCTCGATTTGATTATGATATGGTGTTCTTTTATTTCATGTGGTGTTGTATGATTATGTATGGATGCACATGTTATGGATGGATGTAGATGTTTATGTTATGGATGTGTTTCTTTATTTATGCATATGATGTGATGTCACGTATGATTTATGATGTGATAGTATGCGATATGCAATGTGTAATTTATGTTATGGATGCAATGCGATAGATTTTTTATTCTTTTTTAGTATCTTTCTATATGACATGCTATGAGATGGATGTATTTCTCTTTGCGTATTTCTCATTTGATGATTTTATGCATATGATATGATTATGCAGGATGTATATATGTTGATGGTTTGTGGATGCAAGATGGATGCATTATTATTTTTGTTGACTATCATGATACCATGTTAGTGTGGAATGAAGATAGAAGAATAAGATGAATGGATTAACCATTGATTTTGAAATTGATTCAGAAGTCCAACAAGTCTATAAGTCTTCAAGAATTTATTAGATATGGTTACAAGATTGATGATTTTCTTGTTTCAGGGATTGGGATAGTTCATCATTTCATTCCTTATTTTTGATATAACACATAGACACGATGCATCAAGGTATCAATAATCAGGATGGCTTGGTATCTAATGAGATGGAATTTGACTCTACAAACAAATAGGATAATATTTGCTTAGACCTTGACATATGAAAACCCCATTGGAATTTAGTTTAGAAGTTTAGAAAATTTTGGACAAAAGCATACACAATAGTCAACAATCTATTCAAAATGACCTCCCTACACACAACAAAGCAAGTATTCACCAAATTTATTTTACAAGAACATCCCACAAGCACAAAAAATGAAAGATAATGATCGATGCCCCATTCCCTTTTCTGTAAATTGTTTTGATAGACATCATCGAGAGGTCCTCAAAATGGGTCACTAAGATAAATCACAAGAAAAGATCAAAATGAACAAACAATCAATGTTATTCATATCTATTGCCAAAGTAACATAGCTAAGGTGATTTCTGATGATGATGTCCATTGTAGGAAGGATGCATCCTAGGACATGTTTATCAGATGTTTTGACTAAGAATAATTGTTTGATAGGTCATTGATACAAACGTTACCAACTTATTTACTCATGATCTAGACTTTATATTTTCACATTCAAGTTGACACTTTACGAATTTTCCACACTTTCTTCCACTTGTTTTACCGAAGGTGGAAAGTGACGATCGATTTATTATGAATGAAATTCTATTGCAAGTGAAAGCGAAATGGGATGGGTGGTTTTGGAATTTTTGATATATTTCAATGTTTTGGGTGTTTTGCAATTTTTTGAGGCTATTTTTGTGTTTTTGGGTGTATTTGGATGTTTAGGTTTTTAGGTCATTTGAGACTTTTTAGGATTTTTTCGAGTTTTCAAATGTTTTTGTGTTTTCTGAGTTTTCCAATGTTTTTGTGTTTTCTAAGTTTTGAACAAGACCTAAGAGGGACTGACCTAGGGCATCAGGGGCTCATTAAAGATTAGCCTTGCCTACGTTATACATACAAAGACCACGTATTTCGACTAACTTTGACCAGTAACCATTTATTGATGAGATAAAAATCACTTGATGGATTGTCAGTTTATTGTGATGGACTCCTAACCTAAAGTGTCTCAGGGGCTCATCAGTGATGGCCTTGCCTATGTTCAAGCTTAGAGACAACGTAGTTCAACAAGGTATGTTTTTTATTTTTTTGACTTTTTGACCCTTTTAAAATAAGGATTTTGATGTGTTTTGAATGTTTTGGATTTTGACTTTACAACTTTTCGAATGTTTTTAGATTTTTGGCTATACAAGATTTTGATGTTTTTGGATTTTGGTGACTTTCAAATATTTTGCGATTTTTTGAGAGATTTCAAGAATAACCTTAAGATATACAAGAACCTACTCTAATGCAAGTATAGACAAATTGCCCCTAGTGTGATGCGATAGACTACCTCGATATAGGCAGGAAAAATTGAACTTAGGAATGTGCCCATGTAGTACTAAAGGGGAATATGATACTTACACAATATCCAACTATGATACTGATGTAGATGGGTGATGGAATAAATAGGATAATAGGACGCGACATATGAATATGACGAATGGTGAAGCTGGATAAGTCAAAGAGTCAATGATGGATGGAGAGTGCTTATTTATGCAAGGTGCTTGTTTTTTAGGTTTTCACCAAGGTACTTGCCCAAAGTGCCATCGAAGTAGTTTACACTAGAGGACAATTTTTTTCTTTATTGTTTTCAATTCTTTTTCTTATTTTTTTAGATTTTTGGATTTATACCCTTCAAGCCTAGGCATAAATTTTTTTGAGGTGCAAACTGTTGATGGGTTCCTACAAGGGTTCTCCTTTAGGTGTTGATAATTGATATGATCTTGAACCATAACTAGCTGTAATCATAAACGGTAAAAACTAATTAGGCTCAAACTTACCTTTGCTTTCTATATTTGGAACATTCTTCTAATTCTCCTTGAGTACAAGATCTCCTACTTAGAAGGACCAACTCTTGATTTTATTATTGTAGCTCCTTTTTAGTTGGTTCTAATATTCTTGCAAGTGTTCAAAGCATCAAGATGATGCTCATCCAATAATTCTAGCTTGTTCAACTGAGACACCCTGTATTCTTCATCAATAATAATATTTTTCAATGATATTCTTAGTTATGGGAACTCAACCTTGATGGGTAGGATGGATTTAGTTCCATCCATTAGGGAAAAGAGGGTAGCACCTATAGGCATGCAGATACTGGTTCTATAGGCCCATGTAAGGCATCATTCAATTGCAAGTGCCAGTCACGACAAGCTTCATTGACCATCTTTTTCAATATTTTTAGTATGGTCTTGTTTGTAGCCTCATCTTGACCATTGCCCTAAGGATAGTAGGGGGTAGAGAACTAGTTTTATATATTGAAATTTTGGCATAGCTCACGTACATCCTAGTTTTTGAAAGGTGTTCCATTATTTGAGATAAGGGCTTGTGGAACACCATAGTGATAAATAAGGTAGTTCAGGATGAATTCGAAGAATTTTTTCTTGTAATATAGGTCATAGAGATAGCCTCAACCCACTTCATAAAATACTTAGTGGTTGTAATGATGAACTTATGACCATTAGATGATGTAGGGGTGATCTTTCCTATGAGGCCAAGTCCCCATTGTGAGAAAGGCCAAGGTGTAACAATCGGTTGGAGTTCTTGAGTAGGAGCATGGATAAGGTCCCCATGTTGTTAACACTGGATACACTTCTTCACTTATAATGAGCTTCACATTCCATGGTTGGCCAGTAATACCCTATCCTCAACAATTTATTTGCCAAAGTCATACCACTAGAATGTGCACCAAAAATGCCTTCATGTACTTTTGATAACACAATCAAACCTTCCTCTTGGTTAAGGCATCGTAATAATGTCCCTTCGATGCTTCAATGGTAAAGGGTTTCACCTAGGATAACGAATCAGGATGCTTTCTTTACAAAGGTTTTCTTAAGGTTTGGGGTAATGACAGTTGGAAGGATACATTTGTTTAGGTAGGTAAAGATATCATGATACCATGGGGAACCAACACCAATGATTTCTCACACAAATTCAGACTCTGGTACCTCAAATGTTGGTACAAGAAGCTACTCAACATGGAATTTTCATTGAATAATGTTATGTGGCTTGTCTAATAAGGACCCAATGGCTTCCGTAGCATCAACTACTTTATTGTTGACATGAGGTATTTGCTCAAATGTTATGTCGATGAAAAAGTCCTTGAGACTTTCTACCATCTTCTTGTAAGGTGTGAGCTTATCATCATTTGTTTGATAATCATCATTGACTTGATTAACAATCAGTTGTGAATCTCCATAGACTTTTAATTCTTGTATTTTCCATTGTACAACAATTCTCAACCCTATTATAAGAGCTTCATACTTGGCAATGTTGTTGATGCATGGAAAAGATAGCCGGTATAATTTGGGAATACAATCATCTTAAGGGGTGATGAAGAGAATTCCTGCTTTGGACCCATGTTCTGTATGTGATCCATCAAAGTGCATTTTTCACTAATCCACTACATTGAGGAGAAACACTAACTTATCAATAAATTCAGACACTAATGGATTCTTTGCATAGATGGGTTCCTTTGCTAGTTGATTTGCAATGACCTGTCCCTTCATAGCCTTCCACTCTACATACTTTATATCGAAATATGTTAGGATCATTACCCATTTAGCCATTTTCCTAGTGAGAGTTTCCTTGGGTAAAAAATATTTCAATGGATCAATCTTAGCAATGAGTTTCATCTGATGCGACATCATGTAGTGTCTAAATTTATGTGAAGCAAAGACTACTGCTAGGAATTATTTTTCAATGTGTGAATAGTTCATCTCATATCCCACCAATTTTTTTTTGATATAGTAAATGGCTCTTTCCTTCTCTGCTTCATCGTGTTGATCAAGAAGAGCACCTAATGCTACTGATGTAGCTGGTATGTATAATATCAAGGGTTTATTCGGTATTGGTGGTATAAGGACAAGAGGTGTCAACACATAATCCTTGATTTATTGGAAGGATTTGTAACATTTCTCATCCCATTTGTATGTTATTTCTTTGTGGAGAAGGTCAGAAAAGGGATGGATCTTGTCTACTAGCTGTGCTATAAACCTCCTAAGAGATTGTAACCTCCCTTGTAGGCCTCATATTTGTTTCAATGTTTGCAGGGGCTCCAAAACAAGAATTTATTTTACCTTGGTTAGATCTATTTCAATTCCCCTTTGTGATACAATGTACCCTAGAAGCTTTCTTGATGTGACCCCAAAGACACTTTTTTGGATTTAACCACACCTTGTACTCTTCGAGCCTATCAAAGATTGGTCCCAATATGTCGATGTGCTCCTTCCTTGTTCTAGACTTATCTAGAATTTCATCCACATAGTCTTCAACAGTTTTGTGGATCATGTCATGACATATCAATGCCATCACCCTCTAATTAGTTACTCCAACATTCTTTAACCTAAATGACATCATATTCTATCAATAGGTTCCCCACAAACATATGAATGTTATTTTGTGTTGGTCTTCCTTTGAAATCATTATCTAGTTGTAACCTAAGAATTCATCCATAAGTGATAACATCTTATGTCCAACAATTAATTATACAATGATGTTGATGTTTGGAAGAGGGAAGTCATCTTTAGGACATGCTTTGTTCAATTCTTTCAAGTTAGTGCATATTTTGATGCCCCTAGTGGGTTTAGAGACTAGCACCAAGTTGGAAACCCACTCATAATAATCTATCAATTCGATAAATCCTACATCAAGGAGTTTTTGAAATTCTAGTTTAACCAACAATGCTATTTGTGGGTACAACTTTCTTATCTTTTTCTTGACTAGTTTAGCTTCAACATAAACTGCTAGATGGTGTACAACCATTTCAAGATCAATTCCAAATGTATTTTTATAAGACCATGCAAATTTTTCCTTTCACTCTTTTAAGAATGCTGCCAAGTTTGTTTGTTTCTCATCCAGTAGTGACTTTGTATAGAAGGTGATCTAGGGTGTCTCCTCTATCCCTACATTCACTAGATTGGATTTCTTTGGAAGTACTGTTGACTTCTCTAGATGCATTACACTAAGAGGAATATTGAATCCCTCATCCTTTGGAACCTTAGAGAGGTTTTCACTATTTGATGTGTTCCTTTTTTACTATTTTATGATCAGAAAGTGCCACAATGTGGTCTTCACTTAAAGATCGAAAATGATTCTCATATAATTTATTTTATGAACGAGGGATTCAATTGTTTCCCCATAGTAAGCCTATGTATCCAATTATATATCAAACCCTACTTTGTGGTCCCCATATGGAAAGTTTTCATGGAGTCCCATAAACTTAGAGATTGCTTCATCATTTTCAAACAAGTCCAAAATAGCTGGTCCTTGTTGGTTCTAGTTGATGATTTTAGAGTATACTAGTTTGAGTTCAATGATTTTTCTATTAGGAGCAAAGGATGGGGTAGTGATCATGAATATGGAGGTATCCTCAAATAATTCAGTGACATCAGGGGGAAAGTCTTATAGGTTATTACCACATGATGTTGGTAACCAAGAGAAATACTCAACTCATTTATTAGAAGCACCCTTTCCAAGAATGGTCACCTTTCTAGTCGTACATCCTAGACTAGGATTCTTTGGTCATTTCTCAGGAGCAAGGGGTTCTAGCAAACCATTGGCATTCTGCCTCAACTTCTCATTCTTTTTATACCCAAATCCCATCATTAGTTTCAATCCTTTGTTATCATCTTCCAATGGAAGAAAGAGCATGGGTCGATCATCTTGATATAACAATTTGGATACATTTTCTTTATTGATGACTTCTTTGTTCAAGTCTCCCCACTTGGTGAAAGTGGTAGAGGCTACCTTCATTATCTCAGCTACCTTGTTAATTAGTTTGGGCTTCTCGTGAGATTTAGGAGAAAGAGGTAACTCTCCAAGCACAAAGGAATCCTTCAAATTATAATCCCCACATTCATTGTTCTTGATCACTGCTTTGATATCTAGTATGTTCTAGATGATAGGTTTTTTGGATTTTGAGGTAGATGCTAGGGAAGATGGGTCAAAAAATGAGGAGGATGTTGTCCCTTCATCATTTTTTGGTACTTGCGATATTTTGTAGTATTTTTCCTCAAGGTTCTTGTAGTAGTAGAATGGCTCAGGATCACCATGGATGGTAACCTATTTATCTTCATAAGGAAATTTGACACATTGATGGTATGTGGAAGCTACAACTTGCATTGCATTGATCCATGGTTGTCCTAGATGAATGTTGTAAGGAAGGTCAAGATCAAGAACTTGGAAAGTGGTTTCAACAATGGTAGGTCCTACTTGGATATGAAGCTTGATGGTGCCTTGAGAAACCCGTTCTTGTTCATCATATGCCCATATGCTAACAACTTTGGTATTTTCAATGGCTTCTTTAGAGAAACCCAAGTTTTTGATTAGCTGATGGGTACATATATTTAGACCAACACCTTCAACCACCAGGACTCTTTTGAATTTATTCATGTCAGCAATGACCTCAAGGTTCAAAGCACAATTTTGTGATGACTACGTTGGGAGGTCTTGTTCAAAGAAGGTAAGAATATGGGGAGTGGTATTATTCTCTATCATAGCTTGGAATTACCTAGTATCAAGATTGTTGAGTATAGAGGAAGCTAACAAAGCCTTTTCTAATATATCTCTATGCACGGGGGATAGTTTCAACAACTCCAAGATGGAGATATGAGAAGGGGTCTTCTTTAACTGGTCTAGGAGACTGTAATCATTAGGGCTCAACTTTGGAATTGTGGGTTGTGCCCTAGGTTGCGACGATGATGCTCCTTGGATTGTGACCTTTCCTCAACATGTGTTGATTTCACACTCTATGTTAGGCCCTTTGATTGTGATTAATGGTATGAAATTATTGTAATATGCGACGACATTATTGTACACATGACCCACATTCGTATAATCCTTCCCCTTACCATTGTCATTTCCCTTGTTATGATCTGGCATCAGTTTCTTGTATATCTTTAGGTCTTGGTTTCATGTTTGATGAGCGACAATCACATCTCCATTGTCAATTAGATCTTGGATAATATTTTTTTAGTTTCACGCAGGTCATCATTTTATGTCCCTTTATCTTATAGAAATATCAAAGGTCCTTCTCGTTATACCATGGCAGTTTAACTTGAGGTTCTTGGTGTATAGGAGTAAATTTGTACCCCATGTGGAAATCCCCTTTTTTCCTTTATCCACCTCAGAAAACCAAGTTTGAAGGCTTAATTCCACCTAATCCCATTGCTTTCATCCCACTTAGCACCTATTCTAAGTGTCAGTGGAGGCATTTCTATCAGGGACGCCTGCGCGGCACGCAGACGTCCTTGGCAGATTCTTACGGCTAAACCTACAAAGGCATTACAGTTCTCATTGGGAGTCAAGTTGTAACTCCCCCTTTAGTTGACTGACCCAAATATGGTTGTTTCTTTCATTCCTTCTTTAAGTTTACTCATTGAAAAATCATTCCAATCCTACTTCTTCACAACTTCAAGAATTCATTCTATCACTTCACAAGCTCATTCTCACTCACTCCAAGCATATAAGCATTCCATTGCAGCCAAAGCAACACTCCATCACTTTGATAGAGAAAGTTTGGGACCACACCATTGCAGCAGAGGCTTGAGTACTCTCATATTCTCCCCCAAGCAGCCTTGAGTGCTCTTGGTGGAGGTGGTAAGATTCCGTCTCCTCTCCTCTATCACTTGGTTGAGTTAGCACTTTACTATTTTGTAGTGCTTTAGTGCTTTTACTTCATTTTTTTCTTTATCTCATTCTCTTGGTTGACTGTGGAGGTGGAAACACCTAAACGGGGTCTTGATTGAGGCAGACCCCTATACAACCACCCAATGTTTTACTCTCTTTCTATGTGTAGGAGTACGTTCTTTTTGAGGAACTAGCTGGTGAACGAATTCCTTAGTGAGATCCTTCTTTCCCTCCTCACTCTTTCATTTCTTTTTTATAATATTAGAGAATATTTCATTTACTTAATCGCATCATTTTGGCCCTTCAGTTAGTTAGTTGGGTCGTTACCTAGTTTTTCTAGGTTTTACCTCGTCTTCACTATTGTTTGCTTGTATGGATACCAACACACTTTGGAGATTCCAGCACGTTGTGATGCCATCCAAAGACTGTGCTTTCATCCTTAGGAAGAGAGATTTCTAAGGCATAGTGTTAGACCTAAAAAATGGCTCACCTAGCCCCTTCCTGCATTTCAGGTTTGCAAAGTGACTGAGAGGCCTCACAATCCTCATCACTTTAGCCTTACATTTCCTTACACTACACTTAGTTGAGGTAAGTTAGGGTAGCCTCTCACATCTTGGCCCTCCATGACTTGGGGTCTCACATGTGGTGGTCCCCCTCTCTTACATTTTTGGCAAATCTGACGTGAACCATTTTGGTTCCATTCTTGCCATCTTGATAGTTCCTTTCCTTGTACTCTAGGAGTGTTGTAGGTGTGAGTGTTGTAAGGTTGTCACCTTAAAACCCAACCTATGACCCCTAGTTGGCATAGTTGGAAGGTTCCAAAGGTATTGCACGATGAAACCTTGATTGGGTTACCATCTTATCCATTAACATTTAGGGACTTCGTGAAAGCATTGTCTAGTGTGCGTAATGGCCTCCTCGCATCAACCTATCCCCTCTGCATAGCCTATGGATAGTGGTACTAGTATAACTTTCACTTCACAAGACCTGCCGATGGGTTTTAACAAGGAGCCATCTCCTCTTTACATCCCTGCACGGATCAATGAGAACATCATAGCAGGTGTTCTCATTGATCTGAAATCACAAGTAAACATAATAACAGAGGAATTATATTGATCAACTTCCTACTCAAGGATGGGTACGATGCACCTGTAAGTACTATTTGCACACATGACAGGATTTCCATGCCCCTTTTGGGTAGTATTGTCCTATCGGTCTTAGTTGGATCTAAATTAGTGAAACTCTTGTTTGACATCATCCCTAGGTCCGAACTCTTTAGGGTGAAGTTGGGTGTCCCTTGGTTGGTGGGAATGAATGCGATACCCTCTGTCGTGCATGAATGTCTAAAATTTATCCATGGGGGCTCTATGCATGTAATCCATGACACCAATTATAGACCATCAGTTGTACATGGTAGCTACTCCTTGGACCACTCTTGGCCTGTGCCCATTGGTCCACTTCCACTGAGGATGAACCTTCTACACTGAACATATCAGAACTATAAGAAAGTGCGTCTAAGGCCAAAAGTCAGATACCCTCCCTCGCCTTATGTAGTTTCACATAGGGCCTGCTTAAAAGCTGAAAGTGATGCCACTAAAGCTTGAAAGAAGGAAGAAGAGAAGAGGTCTCGTGATCGTCCTTCCTCTTTCACTGGTCAGTCTGGCACTTCTTCTAACTTTGCTAAGGTACCATCGGGTTCTCCTCATCTACAGGAGAATCCTATGGTTACCGCTTGGTGAAAGCCCAAGTGTCTTTCTTTTGAACTTCCTGTTCTACTGAAAGAGCCTAGACCCATTTATTATAATAGGAAGAAGGTCTCCCAAGGAGAGTCCTCTTTGTCTCAACCTTTGCGGCCTCCTACCACTCTTGCTCCTAAGGCAGTGAATGGGAAGAGGCCCACTATCGAGGCTCTCAATTCAACTCCTCCTACCGCTCCTCAACTCATTCCTCTTGCTCCCATGTAGGAACCCATCCCTCCACCGAAAATGACCATAGTGGATGTCCCCATGGTTGAGCAGGAACCCCTTGTTCCTTCACAAACTCCGGCCTCCAACTCCAAGAGTCATAGAAACCACCTTGCACGCGATCATAAGCATTGGTGAAAGGCTCTCTTGGTTGAGCAAGCCACCTAGAAAAGGAAGGAGAAAGAAATGATCACCCTTGCTTCAAGGCCTCCTACAATGTCTTCTTCCTCCCTTCCTTCTACTTCGCTCCAGTTTGGTCTCGTACTGCTCTCGGCTTCCATTAGGATTACACATGCACCTAACCCTAAACAGGTACAAGTGTTCATCACTCCCTAGGTGGAGCCACCTTTGTTGATGTCTATTATGAATATCCAACCTTTCCCGAAGCTTGTGGATATTGTTAATACCTCGGTTGTATCTACTACGATTCTTTCTTCCTCTTCCTCTATGTCTCTAGCCTCATCTATGGGGAGTTCATCTCCTCTGATGAAACAAGAGGTGGAGTATGGTCCTTCTAGTAACGAAGGACGTAGGAGGAGTCTGCCTTCTCCGCAAGATGACCCCGCATTGACTTGTTTTATCTTGGTGATGGAACCAGTCCCAGCTTCTGTAAGCTGCTAAATAGTTAATTAGCAAATAAATAATGTTAGTCCTCGAGATTAGTTAGCACTCGAGACTAGTTAGCACTCGGGTCAGTTAGCACTCGAGACTAGTTGGCACTCAGGTCAGTTAGCACTTGAGTTAGTTAGCACTCAGGATTAGTTAGTACTTTTCAGTTGCCGATGGTTGGTGCTCTCAACCAATGTCGGTTAACTATTTATGTTGCTGTATGGTTCGTAGTCGGGGGGTGTTGTTGATATGATAATGTAATACTGCAAGTACATGAATAAAGATTGCAATGCTTCATATATATTTGTTCTATTCTGTGAATGTTTTACATACTCAATGACATAGTGTTTCTAGTTTACTTCTATAGCATATTGAATTACCATTACTAGAGTAAACATTTGGTGTCATTGCCTGAGCAGACTAGGGCATCACTCATCATGGTAGCGTAATGGGTCAACCAGCGGAAGAACCTATAAATGCTAATGAGGAACGGGAAGACCTATTGATGGAAGATCTTGTCAATCTATGGAAGATATCCTTACGAGATCACGTATGTAGGGAATCCCAAATATGGGAGATCCCTGAGGAAGTTATCTGGGATAGATTGGAAGTGAACGACGAGGTGAATCACCTCTTGAACCATATGCCCAGATTGCTGGCCTGTCATTCCATTATTCTGCAAGACCTCCGAGAAGAAGACCAGGAATGTCGAAGGCAACAAATACTATAGCGCTACAAAGAATGAACTAAATGAGAAGAAGAAGAACGAGAAACGAGCCAAAGACGTACATCCGGTAGTCAACAATGATTGCCTGAACATATTTTAAATGCTTGTATGGCTGAACAAAGAAAAGAATCAAGTACCTGACAGGCATGGGACTTAAGAAGAGCAAGTTTGGCGATCACTTAGGCTACAAGAACAAGAAAACTGGCAAAGAAGACTACAGCAAGCTGGTAAGGAACTAGATGAGGATTTAATTGAAATAAATCAGAGCATTAAAAGAACATATGAAAACCTGACAAGAATAGACACATCCATTGGATGAGCACACCAAAGTTTGAAAGAATGAAGGGATGGAGACCCCTTCGGCACTCTATACGTAGGAAGATATGATCCCTATGAGAACGAAGACGAATTGAGCAACAACATCAGACGATTTCGAGAGTTTTCCCTTTCGAACGATGACGAACGACTGACGAGTGGAAGACTAGAGCTCCATACCCCAGGGTAGAGAGAGCACCAGAGGGAACCCCAGGAGACTCATGGTGTTGAGGATGCTGACGGAGGACGTGGGAGAGACTCATACGTGGCCAAGAGTGCAAGTGGCGCACAGGGACATAGCGAGGAAACCACCAGTCCAATCGGGTCCAACACACAAGGAGGACAGTGGGGAAAGATGGCTCATTCAAACTAACAAAAGCTGCTGAAGTTCATGGGGAATGGGTTTGAAGATCCCGTACGACATTGCAAGACATGTGAGACTATCTGGATAGCCAGTGGACAGGATGATCCTGACCAGTGGCTGAAAGAATTTCCAGCAACACTCAAAGACATTGCCATTGATTGGTACTCTGAATTAGATCAAGCACAAAGAGCCACATGGAGGGTATTGAAGCAAGCTTTCTAGGAGGAGTTCAAACTCCTACGGGACGATAGCGAGATCATCACAGAAATATACAATACTAAATAGGGAAAGCACGAAGGCGTGCAGACCTATAATTGGAGATTAAAAGACTTGATAGGAAAGCTTGAGGCACAATGGATAGATGGCCTAAAGAAGCGATGGTTTATTGAAGGGTTGATTCCCTCGCTTCGGCAAAAAATGAAAGTGGTACCGCCATCTTCATACATTGAAGCATATAATCGGGTGATGGACATTAAAAGTGAAAGAAAGACATCCTCAAAGGGGAAGAAGAAAGATGATGAAGAGAGTGCCGAGGAAAGTGAAGATGAATTAGCAACTGTGCAAGCTCTTTGTCGGGACATGATGCAGATGATGAAAGAACTGAAAGCCGACAAGGAAGGTTTGAAGAAGGAAAATGAATTATGGTGTATCGAATGCAAGACGGAAGGTCATACAAAGGTGAACTATCCGAAAAAATTATTCTATGACATATGCCAAGTTATGGGACACTCCGTCAAGGAGTGCCCATACAACTTAAAAGCAAGAAGTGCGCAAGTATTCTTCACCCAAGGAGAACATTCAACCCCTTCGACCACACCGCCAAAACCACAAAGTAACAATGCATCCCCTGGAGGCTATCGTAACAATCAAAGAAATAATACGCCCAAAAGAAAAATTCAGTACGATAGCAAAGGACGGTCCATGATCTAGTGTCGGAACTGTAATGAATGGGGTCACTTTGTGAGGGAATGTCAGAGCGGCCAAGGCACCGGGGGAAAGTTATGCAAATGGTGTGGACCGGGTGATCATGAAGACATCGACTATCCAAAGCAGAAAGGTAGTATCAATATGCTGGAGATAGCCGACGAAGAAGTCTTGGCAATCACAAGGGCACAATCGAAGAAGGAAAATTATCCAGACCCTTGTACGGAGAAAGAAAGACTCTGGGAAGCTAAGACAAGAGTAGAAGAGGAAATGGTGAATGAACGTAGAATTTCTAAAGCTACCTGTACATTGCTGCAGTCAGAGTCGGAGAAGAACATAGTACGGCAGGTGCTTCACACAACCGTACCAATCAAGGTAATTGACCTTTTGCAAATGATGCCTCATCTGATAGTAGCGCTTACAAATGCTATTGAAGACAATCTTGAGAAGGGTATACCAGAACGAATGCTAGAACCAGTAGCCAAGACTATGGACCCAATGCTACTCGCAGTAATTATCGGGAGGAAACCAGCCGTCGTCGAGATGGAGATTTTGGGAATGACATTATCTAACACTATCATCGACGGAGGTTCGGGAGTAAACGTACTACCGAAGGAAACATGGAAATGTTTGGGTAAGCCAACTCTCTGGCCCCCGAAATTCCACCTCGTAGGGGTAGATCAACATGGTATCAAACCCCTTGGTACACTAATGGAACAGAAAGTATCGATCGGCATGCAGCTATTTTTGCTAAATTTTGTTGTCATCCCACTGGATAAAAAAGCGTACGATGCACTATTGGGACGAGGATGGTTGATCACTTCCAAGGAAAACCACAATTGGATAAGGAATACACTCTCGATAGAGAGTCAGGGGAGGAAGTACACTATTGATCTGAACAACCAGGCGGTCAGCGAAGATTTGGCATCGACGGCATCCAAATCGGGAGGAGAATCAGATGTTGATGACGAAAGAAAATTAATGGAGCCAAATAAAGAAGGCGTACTGGAGATTGGGAGTTGCTCAGAGGACGAGACTAGTTCACTGAATGGACTATTTCACTGGCAGATGGAAGATTATGAAGTATTCCACCCTGATTGCAACATGCTACAAGTCAAGGAGGGGGAAGCAGATGAAGATAAAGGCTCGACCTATGAAAAATTTCCTCTAGAGTATGGAAATTACAAGGAAGGTATGATAGAATTGGATCTGATGCCAACACACAAGTTTGAATGGGACAAAATCATCAAGTACGAGGAGCCAACACTTACGATGGTAAACCTTGGGGAACTAGAAAAACCTAAGGAGATTCTTGTGGGTGATGATTGGGATCCTGTACTAAAGTTGGTAGCATTCAAAATCTTTATGGAGTATAAAGATTCCTTTGCCTAGACGTATAAAGATCTAAAAGGCGTACCACCAGAGTTATGCGTACATAGGATCCCTCTCATACCGAGAGCCCATCCTGTACGGAAGAGACCATACAGAATGAATAAAAATTATGCCGCTAAAGTACAAGAGGAGATTGAGAAGATGTTGGAAGTAGGCATCATTTTCAAAGTGGATGTCAGTGAGTGGGTATCACCTATCATCATATCCTTGAAGAAAGAAAAGGAGCAAATTAGAATATGTGTTGACTTTCGGAGTCTGAATGCGGTGACCATCAAGGACCCATTCCCTATTCCCTTCACCGACATAATCCTTGAAGAAGTTGTTGGGCATGAAATGTACTTGTTCCTAGATAGCTTTTTGGGCTACAACCAAATCAGTATTGCGGAGGAAGACAAATTGAAGACTACGTTTGTGGTTGAGGACGGGGTGTACGCATACAATCGGATGTCATTTGGACTATGCAACACACCAGCCACGTTCCAGAGGATAATACTCCACATTTTTGACAAAATGTCTGTAGGTAATTTCAAAGCCTTTCTCGATGATTGGTCAATTTAGAGTGATAAAGAAAAACATTTGAAAGCTCTAGGCGAGTGCATGGAAAGATGTCGAGCAGCCCGCCTTGCTTTGAATCCTAAGAAATGTAGATTTATGGTGCCACAAGGAAAGCTGCTTGGACACATTGTGTGTAAAGTTGGGTTGAAAACCGATCCTGACAAGGTGCAAGTGATCGTATAGATGGAGGCTCTAGAGAACGTCACTGGTGTGAAGTCCTTCCTCGGGCATGTGGGATACTATCAGAGATTTATTAAAAATTTTGCACAAGTGTCATATCCTCTTGACCTACTGATGAGGAAGGGCCAACCATTCATATGGGCCGAAGAACAGGAGAAATCATTCAACGAATTGAAGGACCGATTGATTAGCTCACCTATATTGATGTATCTGGACTGGGATAAGGAGTTTCATGTACATGTGGATGCCTCTAATTTCACCATTGGAGCAACACTAGCACAAGTGGGAGCACACGGGTTGGACCAACCTGTATTCTTTGCCAGTTAGCTACTTTCAAAAGCAAAAATAAATTACAATATGACTGAGCGTGAAGCACTAGGAATGGTTTACTCCGTACAGAAGTTCAGGCACTATCTCCTAGCCATGCCGTTCACCTTTTATGTGGATCATCAAGCCCTGATGTATTTAGTGAACAAGCCAATCATTCAAGGATGAGTAAGTAGGTGGCTATTACTGCTCCAAGAATTTACATTTACCATCATCTTACAACTGGGTAAGAGCTATGTGATTGCTGATCAATTGTCCAGAATCCAATCGGATGAACCTGCCAAGGGAGGGGTGAATGAAGATTTTTCGGATGCACACTTATTCTAGATTATTGTGTTACCCTCATGGTATGGAAATATTGAGGAATATTTGTCCACCTCCACATTTCCCAAAGAAATTCCACCAGCGGAAAGGCAAAAGCTTGTCTCGAAAAGTAAGACGTTCCAGTTGATCAATGGCTTGCTTTACAAGATGGGGCCTGATCAGATCCTCTGGAGATGTGTTATAGAAGAAGAGATACCAGGCGTACTAGAGGAGGTACATGAAGGTTTGGCAGGTGGTCACATGGGACCAAATGCTATGGAAAGAAAAATACTTTTGGCAGGTCTATGGTGGCCGACGATGCATACTGATGCCAGTGAATGGGTGTTAGGTTGCGACACTTGCCAGAGGGTTAGGAAACCATTGAAGTGGGAATTCATGCCACTGAATCCCTCACAGCCATAGGATTTGTTTGAACAATGGGGATTGGACTTCATTGGACCATTGAAGGTGAGTCAGTTGCATTGATGTTGATACATTGTGGTTGCTACTGAATATTTGATGAAGTGGGCTAAAGCTAGAGCATTGCCAGAAAATACAGCACATAGTACGACAAGATTTATCTATGAGCAAATAGTGACACGGTACAACATTCCCATTTAGATCACGAGTGATCATGGAGGGAATTTACTCAATCATGTCATCAGGCTGATGACGACAGAGTTTCAGATCTTTCACAACCTATCAAGTCCGTACTACCCGTGAGCTAACAGCCAGGCAGAGTCTATAAATAAAGTGCTAGTATCAATCATCCACAAGTCATGTGGCATAGAAAAAGCTAACTGGGAAGAGAGATTACCAGTCATCATATGGGAATATCATATGATGTACAGGGTAACCACGGGCCATACACCCTTTCAACTAATGTACGGTCAGGAAGCAGTGATGCCGATGGAGTACATGGTACCCAGCTTAAGGATAGCCGTGGAGAATCAACTGGGTGATATGGAAAGTTTAAAATAACAACTATGCCAACTTATTAAACTAGATGAATGAAGGATAATGGCACAATGGACGATGGAGAACATGCAGCGAAGAAGGAAGTATTGGCACGATAAGCACCTCCGGTGAATGAATTTCCACCCAGGACAGTTAGTTCTGAAATATAACGGTCGTAACGAGATTAAGTCAGGGAAATTCAAGGTTCGTTGGTTAGGACTGTTCCAAGTTTGGGAAGTCCATGACAATGGCTCTATAAAACTGGAGAATTTAGATGGGTCACTCCTGCTAGAAGCAATCAATGGTTCCAAGTTGAAATAGTATCAAGAAAGGAAGGAGAACGCTATTTCCATCAATATGTTGGGCTATGCTACTAAAGAAGACTGGGATGTACAAGGAGAGGATTTGCAAGAATATGACTAGGGTCTGGGAGGCCCCGACTATGCAGCCAAAGGAGTTTGGATGGAATCTGGCGTGGACCAAATCATTGAAGAGAGACTGGTGCAAAAGAAGGTAGAAGGTACTGTTGTACCCTGGATGCATAAGCACCTAACTAATGCAGTATTCGAGACACCAACATTATGGCAGAGAATGGGTGGAGATTAGTGTTACATAGCTCTGTATGAAGGTCTCAAGTGAGGATACTTAGCGAAAGAATTAGACACCGAGGCACAAAAAGAGAAAGAGGAACAACGCGCCCATGAACGAAGTCTGTGTCAACTTGAGGATGCTAATGATGAAGCAAATGATTGGACCGATGAGCAGTGGGAAGTTTATTTTGAACGAATAGCTCCTTGTTTATAGACTGTAATGATGACAGAAGACATGTTCATTTCAAGTGTGGATGGGTACAATGAAGATGTAATTAAGCACTTGAGATGAGAACAAAGGAAGGTGTCGAGGTTTGTGACACAAGATGGGCTTTGGAAAATAATACCTATCGCAGCTGAGCCACCAACTGTAAAAGGCAAAGAGGTTACGTGGTACCAATGTTACGGCGGGTGATATATCGACGACAGTTTCAAAGGTACTGGTCTCACTCCATTACTTGATAAATGGTTTGATATATAGTATATAGGATCATGTTGTGAAGAAGACTGCTATAAGCGGCCCCTGCATACACACAAATGGTACAATGTGTCTGAATTGAAGGTTACAATGGATTTAGTACGGGGAATAAAAAGAACATCTAAACAGGAAGAGAAAGGAGATGAGAGAAAATAAACAAAAATTGAAAAAATTAAAGAGAGAAGTGAAAAAAATTAAAAGTCATGACAAAAGGAAGGAGGGTAGAAAAATGAATGAAGAAAAAAGAATAAATGAAGAAAAACAAGGCAAATGAAGGAGAGAGGAGAGAGAAGATGGAAATGAAAGGAATATGGAGTGGGAATTAAATAGAATTGAAGAAAGAGAAATAATATCAAAAGGAAAAAATCAAAGGAAGTGGAAAATTAAAAAATTAAAAGTATTCAAGGGAAGGAAAATGAAAATAATATTACAAAATTACAATGGAGAAGTGGCATATGACCTAACCCTAAAGAGGATACCCGCTATAAGTTAAAAAGGGCACCATCACTCAGCATTTAGAACACATTGAAGAGGAATCGACAAGAGCAGAAGGAAACAAGCTTGAGAGCCGTACGAGTGAAGGTGAAGGTTGTACAAGTGAAGGTAAAGGCCGTACAGTTAAACATCAGGGAGAAGGTGAAGTCAATACACAAGAAGGCCATGCACATTCAATAAGAGGTTGTACGCATTCAAGAAGAGGTCGTATGCTAAAAGAGAGAAGAGTTCATACGCCATCAAGAAGATTCTATACGATTGAAGAAATCCAAGGTTGTACACCTACACTTGAAGAAATTTGTATGGTTATAGTTGAAGAATTTTGGACGCTGGAAGAGAAAGGCCATACGCTGGAAGAGGGAGGAGTCCGTACACTTGCAGACAAAGGAGGCCGTACGCCCAATCAGAGAAGAGGCCGTATGCTCAGCTAGAGAAGAGGACTTACGCTTGAGGAGAAGGGAGGTCGTATTCCCAACTAGAGAAGAGGTCGTACGCTTGAGGAGAAGGGAGGTCGTACACTCAGCCAGAGAGGAGGTTGTACGAGCTAGGGAGAAGGCTGTATGTTGGGTTCAAGAAAAATTTGTATGGCATAGTAAGAAGCCCGTACCATTTATCGACTGGAGCCTTCACCAAGAAAGAATAACTATTGCTGCCTGGAAGTCGTTAAGGGTTTTCACTTATCCAGAAAAGTTATTCTCCAGTAGTTTCATCCTTTCAGGAGCAAGAAAATGGATGCCAACATGAGTACCAAAGCAAGGAAAATAACACTGAAATCCAAGGTGACCAGAGGAAAGTTAGATAAGGGGAAAGCTGATACTATGACTATAGATTCACTGACGTGGGAGAGTCTCATAGGCATAGAGTGCAAGACATGGTGGTAAGAGACGACACCCGACTATCCCATCAAGCGAGCACTGGTGACAACACGGGTGGACAAGGTGGCACAGTGTCCCTTTTTTAATGCTAAGGATTTTGAAGAATATTTGAGAGATATTGTTGCCAATTACAAT
The DNA here is from genome assembly GCA_007258455.2 of Sequoia sempervirens. NCBI lineage: Eukaryota > Viridiplantae > Streptophyta > Pinopsida > Cupressales > Cupressaceae > Sequoia > Sequoia sempervirens. The sequence continues at coordinate 212,209 of VDFB02083317.1, forward strand.
CAGCATAGCCACAGGAGTACAATTGAATATGAAGGGTTTCTAGTTACCATGGCCTTTTATCCCTTAGACTTTCAGAGAGTCATTGGCATACCTGCGTCTGGGGAGGTGGTCACCAAGCCGAGTACAAAAATGATTGCGCAACAGAAAGAGATGATTGTTAAAAGAATTTTCTAATCGGATGTCACTGCCAAAGAAAAGGAAATGATCTGGAGTGCAAGAGCTCGAGGGTTATAGAAAAATATGCTAGGGAATGGTGATTGGAAATGCATTATGGATCTTATCAAATGCAAGTTGATAGGCGCCAGCTGAGCCTCAGATATCGCAACCTAGATGGTTGAGTATATGTTTGGGCTGAGTAGGGGAAAGGTCTACAATTGGGCACTATACCTATCAGAAAGGATTAGAGAGTTCTTAGAATGAAAACACAAGGCATTCTATATGACCCAGCAGCTTATAGCCCTCTTTCTGGATGTCGTCTACAATCAAGTGCCAGAAGGGAAATTGGGAAAATTTCAGCCAGCAAGGGATTATGACAGTACTTGGCCTACAGTTTTTAGATGGACGACCTTGGATACTGGGAGCACAACAGAAGAGCCAAAGATGGTGAAGAGGAAGAGGAAACAAGCTAATAGCAAAGACTATGAGAAGTTAGCACTGTCTTCATCTGTCGATAGTACTTCACCAGTCAGAGATTATTTAGTAGATGTTAATACTCTAGTGAAAGCCCCAACCGAACAAGAGGTAGACAAGGAGGTCGAGGAAGGTGGCACAATTGGCGCAGTTACATCAACAGGAAAGATGAAACCACTAGGGGTGGTAGAGGACACAACACTAGAGGGTATAATAGGTGAGACAGATGCATTGACATCACCAGGAGGGACACTTCAGACAGAGGGTGTAGACAGATGGCTATGGAAAATGGGAACACCTATTCGAGAGAAGGACATCTCCCCCATACATTCACTAGGATTGATGGAGGCAGAGGTGGGTAGAGATGCCACACCAGCGGGGAGCACTTAGTTGATGGTGGCAGTGGAGAATACACAGCCAAGAGCAGTGGAGGGGGGAGAGAAGGCACAGGTGATCCATATTGAGTCTAAAGAGGAGCCTCTTACCACACCACAGATGGTCATACCTACAGTTGTGGGTAATGTCAAAGATGCCAGTGGATCCAGTGATAATGATGTATTAGAAGGGATTGTTGTGATAATCCCCAAGCCAGATCGAGAGGACCCAATAGGTACAATCGAGAGGTATATTCACAACCTTGAGCCTATTGCGTTGGTCATCCAAGAAGTGTCTAACATTGCAAAGACACTGCACCGGAACTACTCACCCATAGCCGAGTAGGAGGCACGAAGGATCATTTAGTTCATGAACTCAGGGAGTGGTAGAGAGTTTGATAGGATATTTACTGGTAATTGGTTGGTGAAGAAGACACCATAAATGATGGCTGCTTGGTTTCCAAAGAGGCAAGTTCTGCATGGGAGAGAGGACAAGCTAGTGGCACAATTATTTGAGATGGAGACAACATACAGGACATTATTTCTAACCTATCGAGAGTATGAGATCCATCTAAACAAAATGATAAGGAAAGCGGATCAAGCCATCATCCTTTCCTATAAAATACAGGCCAAGGCAGAATCCTTTGAAAAGAAAATACAAGAGCTCACTCGCTTGTTGGAGAAGGAGAAACTAGAAGTGATCACTCAAGATACAAGCATTCAGAGTATGGAGAAGAGGATGAAAACACTGGAGGATGAGATGGGCCGCCAACTGGCAGAAAAGGACAAAGAACTGGAGAGGGTCAATAAAAACTTGAAGGAGGCAGTGCACTTGGTCAAGACCACTCGAGAGAAGGAATTGAAGGCCTCTCGTCACCTTCACTAGTGTATAGAGGAGGTTTACTGACTACGATAGCTGACCACTCCGGCTACCACTTCATCAGTCCCCCAACCACCAGGGACGTCCTTTCAACCCTCTTCTCACTGAGATTTTATGTATTGATCTCCTAGTATTGTATTTGTCGTCTGGGAAGATGACTTTTTCTAAGGGGGGATGATGTAAGCTGCTAAATAGTTAATTAGCAAATAAATAATGTTAGTCCTCGAGATTAGTTAGCACTCGAGACTAGTTAGCACTTGGGTCAGTTACCACTCAAGTCAGTTACCACTCGGGACTAGTTAGCACTCGGGTTAATTAGCACTCGGGTTAATTAGCACTCGAGAATAGTTAGTACTTGTCAGTTGTCGACGGTTGGTGCTCTTAACCGACGCCAGTTAACTATTTATGTTGTTGTATGGTTCATAGTCGGGGGGTGTTGTTGATATGATAATGTAATACTGTAAGTACATGAATAAAGACTGCAATGCTTCATATATATCTATTCTGTTCTATGAATTTTTTACATACTCAATGACAGTGTTTCTAGTTTACTTCTATAGCATATTGAATTACCATTACTAGAGTAAACACTTTCCACTAAGTTCATTGCCAATCCTGAGTCATTCAGTGAGCCTAGTGGTGAACCTTAGGAATAGCCTATCCCATCCATTGAATTTAGACATGACACTCCTATGGGGTTCATGTTTAATTCTGTGGATGAAGTGTTAGCCTTGTTAGTGATCTTCACGAAATCACTGACCTTAGCTCCACAAGAGCTCAGTGAAGAAGACCTTGCAGGGGATTCTTCCTTAGCTCTTGTTGCGGGAGGTCCGGATGCTCCTCTTGTTAACATCCCACCATTGCAGGCTCGTCCTCCTTCCCCTTATGAGGATTAGGAGGAGGCTCTTTCTTGATCTTGTGTTTGTGTGTGTTTTGTGATGTGTTCCCCCGTATTTGTGCTATGTGTGCCTAGATGACCCTCGTAACCCCCGTTGGTGCTTGGATACAGGCGTGGTTTTTGTTTCATAAACCTCCTATTTGTATCATCATTCTTCCATGTTTGTGCTTGGCATTCGATAAATTGAGGACGATGCAAAGCATTGGGGGCATTTAGGATCACCTTCTATGTTGACCCAATTTTTTTGTTTTTACTTTATCTTCTTGTCCATTCTTCATATGGCCTGAAATAGTAGGGGGTTGATGACAGTTCATTTATATACTATTACTATACATACATATATATATTGATGAGCAATTCTGATCCTAAAATATTAGGCTACCCCTGTGTCCTTTATTTGCATTTTCTCTCTTTTCTTTAACTTTCTCTCTTCTTTGTTTGAGTTTTCCCTCTTATGTGTGACAACACCTTTCTTTAAAATTTTCGTTTTCAAAAAATGCATTCATTGTCAATGAATCTTTTCTTGAAAATATGCACAAACTTTTCTCTAGAATCGTATTCTCAACTTGGAACCATAACAGAATGTGTTTCCTTCATCACAAGTTTGTAAAGAAAGGACTTGAAACCTTCCTCTGAAGCAAGAACAACTTTGATCATCCCCTCACATGGGGGCACATCCTTCCTTTCAAATTCCTTGATGATGAATTGCTCTAAGAAAGAACATCTGCTTTCAAGCTGTGTGTCCCTTGAGTGGACCACCTTTTTTCTTCACGATGGGTTCCCAAGGGACCCCCTCTTTGAAATTCATTACCTTGAATGGATTCTTTCGCGTCTAGCTTGGGGGAAGCTCGACTAGACCTATTCCATACCTTTCACATCTAGTTTGGGGGCAGCCCAACTAGACCTATTTCATTTTCTTCTCATCTAGCTCGGGGGAAACTTGACTAGACCTCACCTTTCAAGTAGCGCATCCCTTGAGCGGACCCCTCTTCTTTTGAAAGGTTCCTAAGGGACCCCTTTGAAATATTTCCAAATCATTGATGGTATGCGCGACTGTCCACTTACTTGCCTACATGGCCACTTCTTGACTCTGCAGAGTCCACTTCCTTGCCTATATGGCCACTTCTTGACTCTATGGAGTTCACTTCCTTTGGGTTTCCTCCATGCTAGATTTTTTGGGGGTTACCTTTATTGCAGGTCCACAAGCCTGTAAGGTGCTTAGTTAACGTGGCTTCCTTCATGCGAGAGATCTTGGGGTTGCCTCCTTGTAGGTCTGCGGGCCTATAAGACGCTTTGTTTTTCCAACTTCATAGTTCCAAGCAACTATGGAGTCCTTTGTTTTCCCTGCACCTCCAGGTTTGCTAGATCATGGTCTACTTCCTCGACGGTTCAGGTATACATTTCTAAATGTTATCTCTTTCTTGATCTACTTTACCGAGCACTCATCAGTATTTGTGCTCACTAAAGTGGGGTAAAAATGTATAGGAGTAAATTTTCACCCCATGTGCAAATCCCCTTTTTTCCTTTATCCACCTTAGAAAACCAAGTTTAGAGGCTTAATTCCACCTAAGCCCGCTACTTGCATCCCACTTGGCACCTGTTTTGAGCATCAATGGAGGCATTTCTGTAGGGGACACCTGTGCGACACGTAGAGGTTCACACAACATGCTTACATCCCTAGCAGATTCCTACGACTGAACCTAGAGAGGCGTTATACTTCTCATTGGGAGTCAGGTTGTAACACCCCCTTCAACCAACTGACTTGAATATGGCTATTTCTTTCATTCCTTCTTCAAGTTTACTCCTTGAACAAGCATTCCAATCCTCCAAGCATTCGATCCAGCTTCTTCACAAGCTCATTCTCACTCACTCCAAGCATAAAAGCATTCCATTGCAGCCAAAGCAACACTCCATCACTTTGGTAGAGAAATTTTGGGACCACACCATTGTAGCAGAGGCTCGAGTACTCTCATATTCTCCCCCAAGTAGCCTTGAGTGCTCTTGGTGGAGGTGCTAAGCTTCCCTCTCCTCTATCACTCTGTCTATTAGCACTCATCACAGGTAGTGCTTTATGCTTTACTACATTATCTTTATCTCATTCTCTGATTTCCATGGAGGTGGGAAACACCTAAATGGGGTCTCTGACTGAGGGTGTAATTCCCCATACAACCACCCAAAAATTTTCCTTTCTATGTGTGTTGAGACATGCTGAGAACCTTTCAAATTTAGTGAATGCACCTCTATGAGATCCTTCTTGCCCTTCTCACTCTTGCATTTTTTCTTTATACTATTTGAGAATATTTCATTTACTTAATCACATCATTTTGGCCCTTTAGTTAGTTAGCTAGGTCATTAGCTACTTTTTTTGGGTTTGACCTCGTCTTCACTATTGTTTGGTCATACGGATGCCAATGCACTTAGGAGATGCCAGTGCATCATGCTGTCATCCAGAGACCACACTTTCGTCCTCAAGTAGAGAGCTTCCTGAGGTGTAGTGTTAGATCTGAAAACTGACTCACCTAGCCCCTTCTTGCATTTCGGGTCTATAGAGTGACTGAGAGGCCTCATGGTCCTCGTCACTCTCGCCTTGCATTTCCTTACACTACACTTAGCTGAGGTAATTTAGGACAGCCTCTCCTATCTTGGCCCTCTGTGACCTGGGGTCTCACACGTGGTGGTCCCCTTCTCTTACACTTTGTAGTTTTGATGGTTTGGGAGAGTGATTAGATTTGATTGCACCAAATTTTGCATGAATGCTTCGATGGGTTCCCCCAATGGTGTGTACTTATGTTTTTGAGGCTAGTTGTTACTAGGGGGTGGTCCTCTTTGTTGTGTGTTGGCATTGTTGATTTGGTTTTTTGGTAGCTATGTGTTTGTTTGTTGTGTTTTGCATTGTGTGTTTGTTGGTTGATTTTTGATTTTATGGGAGCACTTAGGACCACTTTTGCATCAACGACGCCATTTTTAGTTACATTCTTGTTCTTGGTCCATGCACAGGGCTTGTCATTAGAACTAGTACATGGTCAGTTGTCCTTGTATGCTTGTGTGATAAGGGATCTTCCAATGTTAAGGGACCTAGGGATAAGCTCTTCATTTGGTGTGACACATTGCATTTTCAATTGAAATGATAGATATGTGTCCACATTGACAATGATGATCCCTATTTGTTGCTCTTCAAGAATAGGCCATTTACTTTTGCTATCTCTCTACCTCCTTCGTTGTAGGAAATTTACAAAGGATTCTCCATTGTTATTCTTTAGCATGTACAACTCTTCCAAGATTACAACCATGTCTAGGTAATAGGAGAAATGATCCACAAACCGATTGATTATGTCTTGAAGGTTTGAATTCCTGAAGGTAAATGTGAGAACCAATCTATTGTTGGGCCTCCCAAACTACGTGGGAAAAGGCACATTAATTTGGAATCATTGTAAGCAACTTCCATAAATGTTACATAAAACTCTTTGATATGATCCACTGGATTTCCCCATCCTCTATATTTTCCAAATTTTGGGACTTCAAATATAGGTGGGAAAGGCATCATTGTGATGGTTCTATCAAAGGGGTATGGACACAAGTCCCATTACACATGTGGTTTCTTTGTTTTCCCCATTTGGATGTCTTGAATTTTCTGTGTGGGCACCTTAATTTGCGATGAAAAATCATCTTGAGGGATTGGTGGAGGAGCATATCTGTTATATTGTGCGATGGTAGATAAGTTATAGGTGGGATTTTGAAAAGGGGGTGTGTTATATGGGGTGTATGGTGGATTTTGATAGTGTGTAGGTGATGGTGATAGTGGTGGAGGTATGTATGATCCTTTTATTTTTGGGTTTACGACATTTTTTTGCATGTTATCATATGATTGTTGGGGGTTGTAGTACAAGCCTTGTTTAAATCAACACCAAAAATCTGCAAGTAAGGTCTCATGTTTCTCATTCAAAGACTCATGAATTGTTACAACAACAAAGCATAAATGAAGTACAATATTTTGTAGCCACATGGAGCTGATGAAAACCATTACAAAACTTTGTAAATTTGATTTACAATAGCAAATAAAAATATAAAAAGATATCTCCTTCAATTTATCTTCTTTCACAATATTCTAGTTCTTTCTTCCTGCATTCATCATTAGAAATCACTGCTGCAAATAAACCATGAAACCATGAACCTTCTTGCTATTGTATTACACCTTCAAACCTGCAACATAAATGTCTTATTAGTCTCTTTCAACCTTCTTTCAGCTGAATCTTTCAAGCTCCCTTCACATAGACTTCACTAGCTCACTAGTTCCCTAAACCATGGGCTTCTATGTAAATAGAAATCTGCCACAATGGAGTCTTCAAATCCTCTCTTCAATTTGAAAACATCTCCCCATCTCATATACAAAACTCCCAAATCCCCCTTCCCAAATGACAAGGCTTGAATATATAGATTTGTGACTAAGGAAAACCACTATGGTTTTCTAAAACCACAAAAAAAACCTAATCACTTTCTGCCCATTACTACTCCCCCATTCATCTAAATATTTTAAAATGGTCCTTTGGGTTTTGAGCACCTCCTTCTCAGATTTCCATAACATTTTGAAATTCTTGATTTCATTACTATATGAGGAAGTTGTGGTTTTTTTATCGAGATTGGGTCTCACAAATACAACCCCATACATGCAAGAACATGCACATACATGCAAGGCATGCAAATGATAATGAAAGAACATGTAAGAAAAGTGGTCTCCTCTTATAAATGAATGCCCAAGAATTATATTCCCTTTGGAGATAATCTAGAAACATTTATCAAAGCATAATTCCTTCAAAAATTACCCCTTCAAATCATCACAAGGGCAAATTATAATTTTGCAAATTAAAATATTTATTTTCCACACACTTTAGCCCTTATTGAAAATAAAAAGATAAATAGAAATATTTTTGGTGATGCAAGATTTCCTTACACCCTGGATGCTTCTGCATCATATGTTAGTTTTATCCCTTGTAAGAATGAGATAAAGCTCCATGTATCATCATAGAGATAAAATAATTCCTTGCTTGAGGGTATGGCTAGAGCCCATGAGGTTCCATGTCGCCATTACGTTAGGGTGGAGAACAAGCCTTACTTAGTTGTATGCCATGCGTTATATTTCTTAAAAGTAGTTGTGATGTGGAAAACTAATAATTGTTGTAATCTAAAAGAAAATAGAGAAAGGGAAAGCCATTATGCACTGGCTGTCATTTATTTAATTTTTCCATGTATTTGTTGAAATGACAAAAAGGGGTTCTACTTGGTATTGTAAGAAATATTGTGCATATCAAATTGTATTTCTTTTAATTGTTCAATCAAGTTCTTTATACTAAAAGTAATTTTTGTGAGCCTTATTAGTCAAACGAAGATGTTTTAATTTCCCATGGTTGATAAAGATTCTTACTTAAGCGTAAAAATATGTTGTTTGAAGAGTTATATAGTATGTAAAGGAAGTGGTTATACTGTGCGTAAAACAAAAAAGGATTTTGATATATAAGTATTTCTTTTTTATGCTTAAAGAGATAATAGTTTTGATCAAATAATAAATAACCATGTTATGCTCAATATAATGTATGAACTTTAAACTTATGCTACGATAATATCCTTCCTCCAGAGCCAAAATGTGAAATGTTTCCTAAATTTGTTTTAAATGAGCAATAATTGTTCTTTCTAGTAACTGTCACCATAGTTGGAATAGAATTAGTTAGAGTCATTTACTATTACTTATATAAATATGGTATTAGCATACATTAGAATTGCATCTTGAGGTGTGGTATCTATAGTCTATATGAGTATATTGGCCAGTATTAGCATTAGATGCATTAAATCTCTCTCTAGCTACTTTATCTTTCACCGACGTTGCTTAACTTGATCACAAAAGTCATAAAATTATAAATCAGTAACCCAAGGAGGAGAGCAGTTTCATCATGATATGAAACCATATGTAAATACCCAAGATCAGGCCGCGTATAATGTCTGTGAATACCTCATTGGTTGCTGGCATTGGTGAGTTAAATGTGTACGCATTGGAAGATTGTCATGTATAGACTTATACTCCGTTGTGTTCAGTGCTGCTTTCATCTAGGATCAAGGATTACGTGAGTGACATCAAGGAACAGGGCTTCAAATCAACGACGTACATGAATAAATCCAAGTGCAAGTGAAATACGAATAGATTTTTAATGGCTTTTCAATATGGAAGTGATCCTAGCCGTATTTCTTCTTTCATTTTGGCATATGCACATTCCTTGTTGCATCTAGCCTTGTACCACTGAAGTAATCCTATCACCTTAATGTCAACCATGTCAGTAATTAATGAGCACTATTATTATTTTCATGAAGGGTTAGGAATTAAAATTTAATTTTAGTCTTGAAGGATCCCTCTAGGAAAATAAGGTTGGTTGAATGTAAATTTTGTTCTACATAGTTGCATGCCTCTAGTCTTGGAAAGCTTCTATGCCATGGATATCTGAGCATGTATTCTATCTACAAGTCAAATAATGTTATCATATAACATTATTTTACTCAAGTGCACTCATGAAAGGATATAATCATTATAAATTTCTTTGATCCAACTGAAAGTGGGTAGCTTAATGGCATTAATATCTTTAACTTTGAAGTGCATATCCAAAATTTGGGGGGGACATATATGTAGGGGATGTCATTGGAAAATTGACAGATGACATTAATTTCAAGCAGTTATATTTTATGGGTTAAATAGAAATAATATTAACATCTCATTGTCCATTACGTAAGAATAATCTTATCATTGGTGCTAACATTAACATTAGAATTATTATCAACGATGTAATTTGAATTAAGAATAATATTCTTATCTAATCGAGAGGTAGTGTAAGGATAATATTATATGTCTAAGATGTGGTTACATTATTAGTAATATAAATAAACAAAAAAATAGAAATAAAATAAAATAAAAAAGTAAACTAACATTGTTAAGGGAAATCTCAATCAAGCAACAAAACAATCAATAAGGAGAGTTTGATGGAACTATTTATTATTATTTGAAGTGAGTTAAATATTTGGATAGTAATATCAGCATAGTTAGTGGTGAATTGGGTATTAAACATTCATGCTATCATTTTTATTGAAGAATAATCATATTTATATCATTAATCTATGATTAAATATTAATGTTATTAATTAATGATAATTAGAAACTCGAGTAATTAAATTTGGATCATCAATTTAATGATATATTGATAATGTTGTATCCTTAGGGATCTTTTGTTGATCAAGTTATAATAATACTATTATTGTGTTGGGAGAGATCAAATCACATTCTTATTAACTTAGGGTATACTTGTCAATTCGTTAATACTATGGCGAAAGTTAAGGGGTGAAATAATAATAATAATAGCATGCATTTTGACACCAAGGTTAGACTATTGAATGGGTTGTTGTTAAGTAATAATGTTATCATAGTGGCTCAAACGCCAAACAAAGTTTAGAAATGTTGGTTTTATAAGAGGTTAGCATTTTATTCTTACCATTGAGGAGGCTCTCACATTTGCACACTCATCTTTTTGCACCAAGTCAAATTAGTAGCTAAACGTATCTAGTGAGACCTAGGAGGCTAGAGTCAACCTTATCAATTTTGGGGTGTGCAATCGACCCCACACACACATTTAAGTTGCCCCCACTCCTCGTTGTTCAGTGACATGATGTCAAAGGAATTACATGAGTGGAATCATCCAATGCGTGTAGTACTAGACCATGTTAAGCAGGGTAGAGCAACTGATTAGCATTGCTTA
>VDFB02083317.1:222877-312698 GCA_007258455.2 Sequoia sempervirens
AACATAAAAATGTCAAGTGTTTACAATCAGCCATTATTGATCATTGATCAATCTCAAAAGTGTGAACATTTTTCTATGTGGAAGGAAAACAAGAAAATAGTGTTACATAATTATTTACATTGTGAAAGAGCCAAAACCTTTTTCTTGCAGATCATAGAAGAATCTCAGTGATTTTTTGGGTGTCCTTGCCTTGGAATGGAACTATCCCGAGCCATGAATGACGACTACTTAACCGGGTGGAGAAAGAAATAAGATAAATCACATGCAACTTGTTGCAATTTCTTTCCTTAGGAAAATGGTAAAGTTTTCTTTTCAGGAGAACTTCAGAGTTTGAACGCATTGATAATTTTCAAGATAGACTTTGCCATATATGTCATCTAGGTTTGAAGCTTTTAGGTAAAATGTTTTCTTCTTAAAATTTTGTTCAAAATTCAAGATGCATGCTCTCCTCCCTTAGGGAAGAGAAGGCCTATCAAACCTAACACTCTTATGCAACACTTAAGTTCTTGTTGATGCAGTATTACATGCGAAGTTTCAAAATAGGAATGGTTATATAAATTCTCATCTCACGACTATCATTGCATCAAATTAAGAATTTTCAATCCTTTATGGTCTAGACAAGAGAAGTATGGAGTAGTGTTCCAATGCTAAAGTCTTATTGTGAATCTCTTTGCTATGAGTTGTTCAAAAATGAGGAATCTGTCTTCTGCACCAAATGAGAAATATTCACAATATGTGCTAGGAAGGAATAAGTCCATAAGATCGAGTATGCAAGAACTGAGAATTGCAAAATTGGCTTACATTTGACTTCCAAACACAGAAATTTTCACACTTTTCGATGTTCATGCGTAAGTCAAAAAATATATGTGCGTAAATTGTAAAGTATACATTTGAATACACGTAACTCATATCTATTGAACCATGAATTTATAATTTGCAAATATGGACACCATCAATAAAAAGATTTGTATTAAGCAAATAGCCATGTACGCATACATCAATCTATGTCGATATAAGTATAAAATATAGTTACAAAATAGCCTTATAGGCTTACGAGAATGCCATATAGGCATTCAATGTCAAATATATCCAATACAAAATATGTACAAAATTGCCATGTAGGCATACAACAAAGGGCTCTATGCATTCAAAATTCATTTCTCTCCATGCTCTGGTTCAAATACAATTTTCTTTCCCTTTGCTGGGCGATCCGATGGCGATAAGCTTGTCACCTATTTCTGCTGTGCTCGAGGAGTGCTCCTGCTGCTCCTCCTAGTGTTTAGCTTCTGGTGAAGTTTCAATTGTTACAATAAGAAGTAAAGACATTAATATATAGAAATTACATTATAAAAATTAATATATTTAACAAAATAATCACTTACGGCCATCTCACGATCACTCTCCTCGATGGAAATATTTGCACACTGATGCTCAAAGGCAGCCGGGTTTCAGATAAACCATCCAAATAGGAATTAAACTACTAATCAATAATGGTTTGATTTTTCACTAGAACTAGTTCATCTATAACAATGAATGTAAATTGAAATTTAGTAATTTGCCTCATACCTCCCCTATTAGAGCCATTGAGGATTGTATAGCGGAGGAAACACCAATATCCATTGCCCTCGTAACGTTTGGCGGTGTTTCTGTCACCAACATCTGAAAATAAAACAATAAATTATTCAATCACAAAAAAGTTACAATAGCGATCCATGTGATGACTTATAATGTATGAGATCTAATAAACAAAATTTGGGGTACAAGTATTAAACAAATATATTTTTGATTATTAGTTATCAAATTTGAAGTAATGCTTTCATTTTGAATGATCTGTGTAATGCAACGTAAGATCAACAATATGAATATAAACTACACAAATCTATTAAACTTAGAATTCATTACTTAAGTTCACTTTAAATTCTATATTACCTTCGTGAATGTTTGATCAAATCTACTGGCACTCAGAGGTGTTTCCTTGAAACCTCCAACAGTACCCTGTTCAACATCCAAAATCACATATTAAAATACCATTCGTAAAACAATGCTATTAACACATGTAATAAATTTATAATTGTTTACTAACTTTACATACCCCACCGATAGGTGTACTGCAAAAATAAGTAGGTGGATGATTGGTGTATCCAGTCTCTACACTGTGACCCTACAATTTTATTAAAATAATAAAACTAAATTAGTTAATCTTGCATTTCACAATCAAAATTTAATAAATTAAATTCAATGAACATGCTGAATTTTACCTAAGTGTCAATGCCATATGCATCATGCAAAATGTCAACCATCCTCTCCATCCCCGTAGATGCATATGGATCAGGCTGCATAGTAGCATATGGATCCTATGTAGCACCCTCTTGAGTGTCGGTAGGGTCATACGAACAAGTCACCCCGCAAGATTGACACACATGGGTTTGAAGGCCACCACCTGAAAACTCCCCTGGATGGCACTATACAATAGGGCTAGTGTGATGGATGACACTCTGGGTCAAAGTTGTGATCGCCTACAATGTCTCTATGTCGGCACTCTCCTTCGCAATGGCAGGCATCACAATCTACTCATGAGGCGGCCTAGCGAGAGGTCGTCTCCCTTGCCGTGTAGGATCTGGCTGTGCACCGGGCCTATCCTGAGCTGAGCCCCCACCTCTCCCCTGGAACTCCCTCATATCAAAATAATTTGGGATTTGGTTCAATACAAACTCACTGTATAGTTTCCTAAGAAAATATTGGGGGACTTCACAATTATTGCACGGTGGGTAATCAAAGACCATATACCATCTTTCATAAAAACGGTTCTTAATCTCTTGGTGGTGGCACCAATGAATAGGAAACCTCTTTGCATTGAGGGTAATATATTGATTTGTTTTAGGGTCAGATTAGATAGAGCACAAATCACCTTTAGTAATTTTTAAATCTTTTACTTGTTTATATGATAATTTGTCTGCAAGTAATACATGCCCTAGTTATCTGCCTCCTATCTTTCCATCCAGATATTTGTTGGGTGATTGCATCTACATTTTTTACCATGTCTTTCAATGAATTTGCTAGAAGCATTCTTTTGTGGTTGAAGCATTTGGATCACTCAACCTACTGATAAGATCCTCAAGTTGTTTTCTATTGTTCTCAATTTCACTCCTCAAATTTTCTTGAGTGCCGAGGGAATTGAGAGAATGGTGGGAGGTTGATTTTGTTGAGGATTTTCTGTTGAGGATTTACCTCCTCTTCTTGTTGAGGATTTGCAGGATTTTCTACAAATTTAAAAAAAAAAATCAAATCTAACCTAAAACAAACAAAATCAATTTCAAACTAACAAATTCAAAACAAATAGTAAACAATACTTACCTCTTGCATCTCTTCGTCGTCATGGCACCATATTTGCAGACAAAATCCAACTGTCCATGATGAAATTTGTAGAAGTCCTTCCTCATAGAATGCGAGCGCGAAATTGAGGGTTTTTGGGCGGGCAGAGCTGAGAAATAGTGAAAAGAAAATGATACACATTTCACTTTTTTTTCTTTTAAAATCACATAATGCGCTCGCGTTATATCTTTCCAAAACAAAATCCTGAGTTGGCCACAAAAGTGCGACCAACTTCGTGCACCCGCCCACATATTAAAATTATATTCGTTGGATAGCTCGTTCTGAGGAATACCATCATCCAGTTGGGTCTATGAAGTCTCCTCCATTTTCATCCTCAACTCGAGCTTCAAAGTGCAAAATTTTGGACTTTTTTGGTGCCTGAGGGGGAGAAGGGGGAAAAGGGGGGTTCGCTTGAACCCTAAGGGGGAGAAGGGGGAAAAGGGGGGTTTGAGCGAACTAGGGGGGTTCACTCGAACCTTGGTTCGAGTGAACCCTCTTTCCACAAGCCTTCACTTTTGGATTTTTATCAGGAATTGGTGGGCCCCATCATTAAATGGGTTTCCTCGAAGGGGGGTTCTATCAAACCTCCTTTGGGTTCGCGCAAACCAAAAGTTCGTTCGAACCCCCTGGAAAAGCCATTTTTTTTTGCATGGGGTCATTTTTTGTAACTTTTCCTTTTGAATTGTAAACCACTTTTGTGGGTTTACCCCTCTCCCAATACTTTTGTTGATTATGTTGGTATTAACATGTCTTCCTCTTATCCTCTTTGTACTACTAATGCATAATAGCACATGTTACCTTCAATTCTTTGACAAGTTCTCTTTCAGACAACATGGTCTCACCATTTCCTTCATCCTCAAGGGGTAACAAAATTACTTTAGAGCCATCCTTTGAAAAGGTATATGTGTTTTTTCTCTCCATCATGCATAATTTCCTATCATACTACCATGGCCTTCCTAGAAATACATGACATGCATCCAATGAAATGACATCACACCATATTTCATCCTTATAGATCTTTCCTATGTTAAGCTTAATTAAATATCTTTTATCAATAGTGACTTCATTTACCTTTTTAAGCCATGCAATATGATAGGGAATGGGATGTTTTTTAGAGTGTAAATTCATTTTTTCTACCATTTCCCTAGAAACCATATTCTCACAACTACCTCCACCAATGATATAACTTGGCATTCTTTTCCACCTAAAGTGCATCTGGTTCGGAATATATTGGTTTGAAGCCATGAACCATCAAAACTTTTAGCTTGTGCTTCCTGGGTATGTGCAGGATCATGATGGGCCAAAAAGTGGTGATATGATGGGTACGTGTAGGGTATGTGGGTAACGACTTTTTTTTACCAAAAATTGATGAAACGAAAAGGGTTTTTAAAGGAGATTCTTAGCTTTCCACTAATATAAATTATACCTTACTTTGAATTTAATAAATAATTATTATTTATTTTCTATTTGAATTATGACTAAAGTCCTGGTTGATAGGCTGATTGAAAAACATCTATAGCTTTCAAATGGTATCAATTTTTTTAATGTGAAACATGCGTCACATTCTATGCTTTGCATACTATAGGATTAAAAAAAATGAATTTCATGAATTTTTGACCAAGTTAAGGTGGTCAGACATACGAGTTTTTATATTTTTTAAAAGTTGTAATAAAAAATTCATAATTAATTATTTACTTAGAAAAAAATTACAAAAAAATGTGCATCACATCGGGACATGAGTCCTCTACTTATATATAAAATCTTATAAAAAAATATTATCATTTTATTGTTGTTAGGGTGGTCAGACAGACACCTACTTCTTATTTTTTCCCTAAAATTTAAGTACTACTGCATTGAAATTTCAAATTTTCACCAAATAGATTTCTTTTTAAAAATAAACGTAGTAGTTTAGAAATTACATTCAATTTGATACATATTCTATTCTTACATATTTTTGAAATAATATAGATAATTTACTCAAATTTTTACATCAAGTTGTCTAACTCTGATTTTTCTGAATTTTTCGCCACTTAAGGGCATGTTTTTTCCATGATGATCCTGCACATACCCTTCTCCTACTCTAAAATTACCATCACTCTTATCATCATGATACTTTCTCCCACATCTAGTGAAACCTCTAGTTCTACCCCTTCTTCGTTGTCAACATGAACCAAGTTCACCCTGGGAAGTCCTCCTTGATTTCTTTCTTGCATACGTTATAATTTGTAAATTTAAATGATTTGTGACCCTCTTCTTCACATCTAAAACAAGTGAAAGGCCTTCTTTGGTTTTCCCATTCTCTACCAGGTACCATAACCTCTACCTCTCTAAAATCCCCTTCCTCTTTCTTGATTTTGAGGATCTTGCCAAGTGTCTACTTGTTTTTCCATTCCCTAGGATGACTCTTCCCTGCCATAATTTAAACCACCCTAAAATGGGGATGATGTACCCCTTCTTCCTCCTCTATTCCTCTGAAGATATTGTCTTCTTTATTTTTCTTCAACCTTTAAAGTCAATTGGTATGCCTCTTCCATACTACTAACCCGATGCATGCTCAATTCATCCTAAATAGAAAATTTTAGGCTATTTACATATCTAGAAACCATTAATTTCTTGATGCTCTACATGAATAGATAGCTTATAAAACTCATCTATATAATCTTGCATAGCAAATAATTTTTTCTTTAAATTTTGAAATTTGCAAATAAGGGTTTGTGCATAATCTATGGGAAAAAAAATATCTCAACTTCTCCATTTTGTTTCAGGTCTTGATCTTATCCTTTCCATTCCTAGTTCGATAATTTTGGAAATGATTGGGCCACTAGATCATTGCATGATCCTTTAACTTGGTGCATGAAAATTTCAATTTCTTTTCCTTTTTCATGGACTATCATTCAAAAAATTTCCCCATATCGTTTATCCAACCTATCAGCTCCTAGGTTTAAGACTACGTGCATATTCTAAAATTTTAATCTTGATCCTTTCATTTTTTCCTTCCAAACTCATGCGGTCTAATTATTCTTCTTCAAGTTCTACATTTTGGTCTACACTTCCTTGGCCTATCTCTTCTTCATATTCATCTCCTCATTTTCCCATTCTCTAATTTTATATTAGGTTTATATGTTTTGTTACTTGCCTTTGCAAGTTTTTCATATCTCTATGTATCTGGGCAAGAACTCCTCTTCCTCTCCCATCCATCTTCCTACCCCGATTCTAGATGATGTAACCAAACATTCTTTCAACATAATTTTTCCATGATTATAGATAAAATAAATCTAGAAATTGAAAATTTCTTTCAAACCAAACTATTCAATTATCCATATTTGCTTCTATAATGAAATAAAATGCCCTTATATCTAAAAAATTTGAAAGAAACAAAAAAAACCTAAAAATGACTATTTTAGGTAGTTTTTGATAATTATCCTAATTTATCATTTTGGGTAATTCTACATGCCTATCCCTTTGAGCTCAAAATTTTCCAAATATCTTCCTAACACTATGGTGACACTAAATTTCAAATTACAATTCAAATTGGAAATGTGAGTTCCAAATTATTAAAAAAATAATTTTTTAAAAACTCAAAAAAAAAAATGATAAAAGTTGAGCTCAATCAATAATCCAAGCAAATACTTATAATGCATCTTCAAATAACATCTGAGCCCAAACAAGCTTCAAAGTCAAAATTTATGACCTCCAGAAGTCCCTGCATCAATATCCTAGGAATAATTGGTTGTAGTTGTGATATTGTCATGCCCACTTTTCAAACACTTAAAGGACACAACACAACCTAACTAATCTACACCAACATGATTAATTTGCAAATATTTTTTAAAAATAAAACAATAATAACATAACACATTACTTCAAGGAAACAATCGATAATTTATTGTTTAGTTAAGAGTCAAGATAGCAATGAATTGATTTTTAAAACAATAAATGACTACTTCTTTCAATCAACATAACATACCTCTTTCTTACTCAAGTTTCCCTTGCATTCCATCAAATCATAATTTTTTCCTCTCGATACCCATACCTATAAGGTTTCTACATGACTAGATGCGCAATATAAGATCAATGGATGATTAAATACATGATCATCAAGATAAGCCATATCATTAATTTAACTAGATAAATTACATAGTAGTTTGTAGCTGGATTTGTAAAGAAAGATAGTGTGCTTAACATCGGGGAGAATGGTAAGTCCAAAATAAACCTTAGAAGGATGGGACCTAAGGGCCAAACGTATGCCTCGGGGGCTTATCTTTGATGGCCTTTCCTACATACACGCAGAGGCTTCGTAATTTGACTTTCTCATCTCATACTTGGTTACTCACAATGAGGGTATCTCCCCTCAGGTTTAGTATTTAACTTCACTCCAATATAATCATACCCAAAACATTGATATATGCAAAAATCAATTCTCTACTCAAATGGTCATATTCCCCTATTCTATGAGTTATAAAACTATGTGAGTGGGTATACAACCCTTTTTAGGGTCCATTTCCCCAAATAGTTTCACAGTCGACTGCCACCCACTCAGGTGAAATAGGGAAAGGAAACCTAGTTAAGGATATACGATGCAACACTCTCCAAGGAGATTTCTTTAAGTTTGTACAATAAGATTCCATGTTTACTTATAACTTAGGTTTATTTATCTTGACTTGATATTTGATGATTTCCCTATGGGTATTGAATATCCAAGTCCTAAGAATTTTACTTTTATAGGAGATTAGGTTTCCATGAACACAAAATTTATTATTTACTTACTAGGATATAAATAAATTTTACTTAAATCATAAATTCATACAAGGTGAAAGAAAGTAATTCAAAGAATAAAGCCCTTCCATACTAAACCCAATTTGTTCTCAATCTAACTTTGCAATTTAATTCACAAAAGAAACTCATCTATAACATTCTTAAAATATAGGTCGTGCATTAGATTAAATCAAAATATTATACACCATTTTCTAATTACCAAGGTCCCTATTAAACAAAGTGAGAGGATATGATGAGTAAATGATCAAACTAATAATTCTAATTACTAATCACAATATAAATATCTAAAGTAATAATGTTCTACAATCATCATTTTGAAATCACTGGAAGTGCTTGATTGATAACTATGGAATTATAGCTAATTACCATAACGATTTCTATACAAAAATTATTTATTAATATATGATAACTTATATAATAGCTACCTGAACTATGTATATCATATTATAATTGATGAAATAATATATTTATGAATCAATACGATACACTCTATCTGTCATGACCCTTATATATATAGGGTGATTAAACAAATATACTATACACTCCTATATCATTAGTTTACAAAATAGTACACTTATTTATAATTAATGATGTCTATAGTTGTATATTTTAACAAAGCATAAAGACAATGCTAAATATTTAGAAAGGAGTAAATAGTTCCAATAGAATAACATGTTCACTTTTAATAGATGGCATCCCTATATTTATGATTTGTATCATTACAACAATTCAAACATTTTTCTATAATAAAGAAGTGTGATGTCATCTTTTATTTACATAAACAATAGCAACATTTTGATTTATTGTTGGCTAGAGACCTTATAAACATTATTATGATATTTCAGATATGGATGGTGATTAGATTTTTGTGGTATCTTTTATTATTGCTTATATGGCTCATATAATAGAGGATTAGTTAATTGCCATGATTAGATGGGATTTAAATAGAAATGCTCAAATTGACATTAATTTTAGTATGAGATGGATTATGAATATCGTGTATAGATTTAATGTTTAATTATGAGTATTAATAATGTTCATGGATGTGTTTAATGCCTAATTGTGTTTATGGATATTATTTTGATTATCACATTTGATGTTGAGATACTCTAATTGGTTCAAAGGTGAAATATTGTATTAAAATGACTTGTACATGATTATTTTGGGTATGCAATTCAATTTATGTTCCTCTTGTTATATATTAGACTATTAACACGTGAATTAAGTGTGCAAGTTATCCATGACCAAAGAATTTGGAGATCTACTAGTAACCCAATTGTGTGAAACCCGTAAAGCCGATATTAGTCTATATGGAGAGGCTAATGTCTTACTATGTGGTGTTGTGGTGTTCATTGTATTTCCAGAAATCTTGAGTGTGTTTAGTGTGTTTTCTCAAATCTTCTAAGTGTGTTTATATTGTATTTTCTCAAACCCTGTTAGTGCTCTAGGGTGGTGTGGAACGGTGAGTTGTCATCCTAAGCTTCAATTTCGAAATTTTTCTTTCAAAGGCATTTAAGAGGCCTTAAATGAGTCTTGTCACCTCTTACCAAGTGTCAAAACCTTCCTAGGTCTAACCTCCACGGGTTGGGAAGCTTTTAAAACCAAATTTATGTGTTTTTGACTTGATTTAACCCCTCTTAAAGTCCATAAAAGAAAAGTGACGAAATTCTTGAACTTGCAACTCAAGCAAGAATCCTAGAGTCCTTTTTGAAGACTTTCCAACATCCACATTTATGAGGGAAACTTGAAGAAAGCCAAGTGATGTGTGTTCATGAATGCCCCTCTCTCACCCATGTGGTTGCATTAATAAAGGTCACATCTCCTTGGAATTGAAAATAATAATAATAATAATAATCAAAATGAAAGGAAATGGAATCCATTTGTCATCATATCATTGGGAGAGAAAGGATTACACAACATCATTATTTATACCCTCTTTAAGTCTAAATTAGGGAGAAAAATTTATCATTTTTTTAATTTTTGGAGATCTTGGGTGTGTGGAAGAGAGTGGAGGGAAAAAAGGGAGAGAAATGGAGTTGGACTGCAAAAGCATTTTTTTTTAAGGAAGTTGTATTTGGTCTTCATCAAAATCCTTACCAAAATCTCTTGGGAGCTTGTGAGTTAGGTCTCCATTCTCTTAATGTAGTTGTAAAATGCATGAATAGATGTATGTAACAAGTGTTTTAAAATGTAAATGTTCTTGTGAGTGCTTTTATTTTTAAGCTTGAATGATGTGGGTTTTGGGTTGTGATAGGGGAGTGAGGTTGCCTCCTCATCTCTCGCTAAATAGAATCTTGATGAGGATTTCTATATTGTGCACTCCCTTGGGTTGTGGGTGTTGTAAAATGATGAATGATGTCCAATAAAATAGTGAACTATGTTATTTTGTTTGTGGCATGAACTGTAATCCCTGGGTTATTGGTTAGATCTCCCAGCTCGGGGGTGGCTTGTGAGCAAGCCTAAGGCTGGGAGGTGAGCTTCCCTATGGTCATGGAAAATATTTCTTATGAGTTTTATGTGCAGATCTGATGTCCCAATGGAGAAATATAGCTATGTGAGAAGCATGGATCCTAAGGATACCTGTAAACTCTACTAATAATGGTGTTAGGCTTGTGAAATATTGAAACATTGTAGTGAAAAATAACCATCGAAGAGGGTTTGTAAAATGGGGATGTTGGTTAAAATTTATTGTTGAAATATTTAAACTTGTTAAGAAAAGAATTAAGGTTGTAAGAAAAAGGAGGTTAAAAATATAGAATTATGTTACAACTAGTTGTTGTTAGAGTAGTCTCAAATAAAAGTTGATTTATAAATTATTTAGTTTTGTAAAATTCTATTTAATATGTTAACCATGAAGGAATCAGCTAGATCTACAAAATTTAATCATTCAAACACTTGTAAGATTATCACACAAACTGATATTAAGAGTTGGTGATTAATAGATAGATATATACGTTACTTTTTTTAAATCTGTTGTTAAAACACAAAAAAAGCTAACTCATTACATAAGTTTTAAAAAAGTTTCACATGCACATACAAAAAAACAAGAAAAAGATCAACCCATTAAAGTAATATCTGGAAAACTCATACTTTACTTTGAGAAAAAGAAGATTGTATATGGTATTTATATATATATATATATAGATATTTTATTTTACATGAAAATATATGTTCTTTTCTATATTTTTTAAAATATATATATATTATTTACATATACCATGTATTTAAAATGTTATATAATATTATGCTTCATTTAAAAATATATATTCATTTTGCATTTCAAAATATATATACATATACTATCTATCCAAATGTTACATTATATATTTTAAGCATTATATTATATTATGCTTATTCAAATTTAAATATTGTAAAATAATAAAAAAAAAATTATATAAATTAAAATACATATTATAAATTTTAAGCTTAAAAAATAATAATAATAAAGATAAAACTTACATCCATGGGAGTTCAACTCCCTTGAGGAAGCGGTAGCTGCATAACACCGGACACTCAATTTTAAACTATTTTAAACAAAATAAAACAAAATGTATTCCTGTGTTTTAATATCTAGAATGCAATTATTGCTGTTCTGTCTTGTGGCTGTGAGAAGTAAAATTTTTATTATGAACAGTATTAATAATAAGGAATCAATAAATAAAATAAAAACAAGGAAGAAGGAAATTGCAGCAGGGATTACAAAATGAGCAGAAAAAAATGAATAAATGGGAGACAAATAAAACCCAGCAAGATAATAAAAGAAAAAATAATAGATCTAAACTTTAATCATGGGTTCTCAAGAAATAAAACAAATGCATTTGAAATTTGTGGAAGGAGAAGAACTCAAACCAAATGGAAAAAAAATGAGCAAATGAATCCAATCTCCATGAGAGTTTTCCCATCTCCCATCTCCTTCCTTCAAACCTGCACAGACAAATGAAGTAAAAATGTAAAAGATAAGCCTCTTATGAGCATCCTTATGAAATTAGGGTTCAATGTAAGTGCCCTAAGATCTAAGGGCTGAAATTAAAACCCATCCAATGGTGGAGATTTCTTGCACATTCCATTAACTACAAATTTATTGTTACAATAATTAATCTTATTCAAATTTCAATTTGATCCATGGTGGGGGCCTATGAGACTAGGACCCCTCTTTTGAGTGACAACTTAAAGTCACTTTTCAAATTTTAAATAAATAACATTATATTTTTGTTTATTTTTGCAAGTTTAAAATTTAAGAGTTTATCAAGTGTATATTTAATTTTAATCAAATAAGGAGAGGCTATGCATAAAATTTAATTTAATTCAACTAAGGGAGCTTCAATTAAATTATTTGTTAATTAAAATATTATATAATATTATATTATTTATCATTATATATGTTGGGGAAGAGACCTAATTATCATTATTTGTTTGTATAGTAAAGGGATAATGGTTTAACATGCTAACAACCATTAAAATAAGGACTCGATTAACACCATCCATGGAAACTAATTTATACAAACATTAAATTTATAATTATGGATCAAAACATGATTTAAACTAAAGGTGGAAAGAAACTTAATAACAAGTGGTAACTTGTCACTCTAATTAATTAAAACTATTCGGTTGAGTATAGACTTAACTAAGATAAATTAATTAATTTAAGTTATGGGTAAACTTGGAATAATTTACCATTCTCAACTACTCTTAACCAAATAGAGTGTTGATGATTTGATTGAAATATTCATTTACTGAATATTATTTTAGTGAATATTATTATATAAGGTCTATGGAAATATTTCAATAGTCATTGTAAATACTAAACAAAATAATGAATTAAAAGTAGTGAAAACTAGCAACGCCTTTCTCTTAAGACATTTGTGGTAGTTTAATGTTGACTAGATCAAATAAAGTATGACTAAGGGGGGGTCTTCCTATATAGGCCTACAACTTATTAATATATGTTTGTGCCTCAATCAAAATAACACTGTCACTTAGTGTTTGACCATAGTGGTTGAGTTGCACAATGGTGGCTTGTCGGGAGCGTGTGGTGTTGCATACCTATGTTTAAACCAAAAAAATAAAGTTTGTTAATGTCAGATCCACATTAAAATGTGGGCATGACTGGAAGACAACACAACCTTTGTGTTAACTAAATCTAGTTATATAGAGAGATTGATTAGCTATAAGGTTTAGAAATTTGTCATTTTCTTCCAATAATTTTTTTGACACAACCATAACTTCCTAGAAACCTCAATACTGTATCCTATATGAAATATAGAAACTTCACCATGAAGAATAATATCAAAATATAAACTTAACTCCACGTTAGCCTCCTAAGGATTGACCATGTGCTCACTACCATCTCACACATTACACAATAGCTCTATTACTTAATTATTATTGGCAATAAGAATTAATAATAATTCAATGATAATATGCAGAAGAATAATTTACCAAAATTCCCTAGTTTTGGAGAATACCTTCTTGCATGATAGGGATACCTTTGCACACTTAATTCAACCTTGAATTTTAAGGGTAATCATGCCTTCATCTAATAAACATAGTATGGTTGCAATACAACCATGAGTTAGTTCAGGCAATCACAATTGTTAAGTAATAAGAATATGATTTGAAGGACATAGGAGATTATTCATATGGACTATGCCCAGTCCTTGAATTTATTCGTATGAACATCATGATGTACAATTTTATATGACCTAGATAGAAAAGTTCATACAACCTCCTAACACAATATTTACATAGTTATATACTCTTTGTAAATAATACGCGGGAACTCCAATATAAACAAAAAAATGTTACAATTTAATTCTAGCATCAAATCTCACCACAAGGTCACAGTCCAAATACCATGCAAGGAGCATAGTATGGACTTCCAATAAAACATGATGAAAATTGTCTTGGCTGTCACACCTATAATTATGGACACATAGACAACCTATACATGCCTATTTAGAAAAATTCCTAAAGATGTGCACTTTTGTGGAAAGCTATGATTGTAGGATATGGTCAAAATGGATTTTTTGAAAAAGATTGAGAAACTTTTGATCATATATATCTAGAAACTAAAAACCCATATTTCAATTGTAAAATGAGAACTTTGGAATAGGGTACAAACATCCACCTCTCTCTCAAAAGGAATTTAAGTTTTCACAACTCTCTTGAAGGCACCTTAAAAGAAAATAGTTGCAGGGAAGTGGAACAATCTTCTCGACTACATGAAGAATAAATATGGATACCAAATTTTGAGAGTACATATGAAAATTTAAACATCCCATTTTAGGACAATTTTGAGATTCAGGAGCATATGATATCAAAATTGTACTGGTATGTATGGGATTAAGGAATAAATTAGATAATGTGGTAATAAGTTAATTCAACAGATAAATCAAAATCATCATTGCTACAAGAGTTGGAATAGCAAAGAATTATAGGCATCACGTCTGTGTATGGATTATATAATTTGGTAGCTTCCATTTTCCATTTTGTGGTCGATGTTTATTTTTATTTTATAATATTATGTCACCTAGATTATCATGTGTTTGTTCCAATTTCATTAAACTATAGTACACATAATGAGTTAATCTGAAGAACATAGAACACAACAACAATTACCAGCTAAATGCAATTCATCTCTTAAGAAGTAGATTGCACTAAATGCAAGTGAATGGAATAACCATACCTCTCAATACTAATGGATTATATACACAGTATATTTTCACTTAATCAAAACATATAATATTATTAATTATTAGTGATAAATCTAATTTATTGAAGGCCAACACAAGACCCTATATTGAAAGATATTGGATATATAATGTAGAGGAGGGGGACCAACCACACCAAGGCTCTAGGTCATGGAGAGTCAAGAGCGGAAGGTTTCCCTAGTCTACCTCTATTTGGATGAATGTTTTAGGTCAAGGATAGAGAATGAAGAGCATTCTCAAGCTTTTATGTCACTCTACTAACCCAAGAGTTTTGATGGGGCTAAACGAGCAGGTTTTTTGAACCCAGACTGTACCTCAAATAACTCTCTGCAAGAGGATAGTGTTGGAATAATGGATCCTTGCAACATGAGCATGAAGTGTGGATGGTTTGTGTTGGTTGTTCCTGTGTTGTCATTGATGTCAACATGGTGACAACTAGATGAGAAGTTTACTTGGTTTATCAGAAGCTATTCTCTACCGGTAATGTTCTTTTGTGATGAGCTAGTGTGTTGGTATTTGATTCCAGAATTCACTGCAAGACTAGATATGAC
This sequence comes from Sequoia sempervirens, assembly GCA_007258455.2. NCBI lineage: Eukaryota > Viridiplantae > Streptophyta > Pinopsida > Cupressales > Cupressaceae > Sequoia > Sequoia sempervirens. The sequence continues at coordinate 238,287 of VDFB02083317.1, forward strand.
TCTAATCTCTTAATCATGTTATCATGTCTCATTCAAACAGCTATATCCTAGATCTTGAGAGTTTTGGGTTGTGAGCATAAATTTATCTCTGATAGAGTTCAACTCTGTATTTTACTGTTGTTCCTTGCTTTGCAATCTGTATGGGAGACTCCACATTTTCTTAAGGAGAAAATTTTAATGTTGTGGTTTTAATGGTAGTCTCTATGATACTAGTATGATGAGAAATTGATGTGATCTCAGATCCAGAAGGTGTTTGCTTTGAGGATTATTTGTTGGTTTGGAGATTCTGTGAATTGTATTGTTCTAGTCTTGGTCGAACTAACGTATGCGATTCACTATAAAGACTAGTTGTGCTTTATGGATTTTAGTCGACTTGGTATAATGCACTACTTGGATAAAATGTTTTAAATCATATATGGTATCGACAAGGGTGTTTTGATTATTTTTGTTTTCATCTAATTAGACCGACCTAATTGATGAATAAGATATACTTGTATATATATATAAGATTCTTTGAAGGGAGAAGTGTGTGAAGTGTGTGGAAGTGCAAGTGTGGAAGATAGGTGAAAGAGGATCCAAACCTAAATGCTTTATCAATTGGGGATTAGAGAAACTGTTGTGTGAGGTAGTACTTTATATTTTGAGCTTCATTAGAACTAAACCTTGTACATTGAAGGTGTATTCTATCAGTTCAAATATTTTGGCAGTGAGCCACAATCTTTGTATCTTGGTGGTTAGCCATCTTTTGTATTCAGGCAATGAGCCTTTTTCAAGGATAGTGAGTCCTAGCAGTGAGCCCTATAATATCTTGTATCTAGATATAATATATTGTGAGTTAACCCTCACTGTGGTTTTTCCCTTTCTGGGTTTTCCATGTAAAAATCCTAGTGTTCATGTGTGTGTGGTTGTATTGATATGTTTCTATGTTCTCTCTTGCTAATTCAACCAAAACTATGGTAATGGTTAGATGGATTTTATTAGAATGGTTTTATGGAATACTGATTCATCCCCCTCTCAGTATTCCAGATATTCAACAATTGGTATCAAAGCCTGGTTCCTTGGAAGAAGCCTAACAGCTTAAGGAAGGTCCCAAAATTTGAGTATAATTTTTTTTCCTCTAGAAGTGATCTCTGTTGGATGTTTAGAATAAATAGAAGATCTGAAGGAAAAGTTGATGAAAGCAAATAAGTATGTTGAAAAACTGCAAAGTAAATGTGTTGAAGCATGTGATCTATTGGTTAAGGTATATGAAATTGTCTCTAGCCTGCTACAACAATTGGATGAAAAGAAAAGAACTGAAGAATGTCAGGAAATTGAAATTCAAAGGAAGATGGATGAATGAACAAAGCTTGAGCAAGAAGCAAAAAACTTAATATCTGATCTAGGAAAGGCAAGAAGTTTTGAAGACAAATTTAAGGTAAGCTCTGCAATGCTTGATGAGTTGATTACCTCTCAGAGACCAGAAATGGATAAAAGTGGTTTAGGGTTTGAAGAAGGTCAGAGTTCTAAAGTGAAGCAATCTATTGATAAGAACTCAATGCAATGATGGATGAATCAAGAATCTAAGAAGTAATTCCAGAATAATTCCCATCAAACAACTTGATGCTAAAAAGTATTTATCTTATCTATCCTTTTCTGGTTGGCATTTACAGAGGTATTTCTGGTTGCACAATCTTTCATTTTTATTGCTATGGATAATTCAAAGGTTGTGAATAGTGCAAATAGAGTGCAAGTTAATTTGAGGAAATATTTGAAGAATCTGTCAGAAGAGTCAGTTGGTGCATTCTCATGCATCCCTCCTAAAGTGTTTCCCACATAATATATCTATGCATTTTTTTACAGTAAGAGAAGAATTGTCACCAAGGTAAAAGTACAAACCTGTGTCACACTTTATAAAGGAATCAGCCAACATGAAAAAAAGTTCTCAACTTCAACCACATAAAAGTGGTACTTATGTTTTGAATTTCAAAATGTTGTAAACTAATAAAATGTAGAAATTTTGTTGAAGTTTATTCCTATAATTTTTCAAAATTTTAATTTTTTTTTTTGATATTTTTTTTATCAATTTAAAAGCAGATTTCGTAACGCTGAAAATTTCAAGAAAAAGCGATGTTCAGTTGATGTCAAGAGACAGATAGAAAAAAAATTAATTCTCCTAATTTTTTTTCCCAAATAGCTGACTTCAATATCTAGGGCATGGAAAAAAATTGAAATTTTGATGTATATTTTTCTCGTAATAACATTTTAAATTCAAACTAACTCGAATTTGATAGTTTTTAGTTGACGTCAACAATTGTTTTTTTTTCATTTTCAAAAAATAAAATATACCCTTTTGAAGAGGATTCTCTCCTCTAGGGCATCATATATTTTCCAATTTTTTTAATGATGATTTACTATTTTTTATTTAATTTCAACTAAGCCTCTTTTTGACTTTGAACAACCTACTTGCAATATTTTAAAATATTTATATACTAAAACTAATCAAAAAACATATATATATATATTTGGATTCAACACTATGAGCTTTACAAAAGCGTATTTTTATTTTTATTGTTTAAATAATTTTGATTGAAGAAATATTCACCAGAAGTTGGAAATTTAAAAAAATGGTGACTTTGCTACCAAGTCACCTGCTATTTGGATATATTCAGCCGAAACATATTAGGCCAAATAATGTTCGGCTAGATCATATCTGACTGAAATACTGATTTTTTTCAAATTTGTTTATTTTATTGTTTTTGTTGATGCCAAAAATTGACAAGCAACAACCTTATGGGAAACTAAGTTAATGGGGGACCAACTGAGCTAAACTAAGTAACCTCTGGGTTTTTAAAGAAGTTGTCTTCTTCTGTAATTGGTGTTTTGGAATGGGAAAAGGAAGTAGATATAAAAAATAAAGATCTAACTAAGGCGATGCACCAAGATGTAGATGTAGGTATGGTAAATCTATCTTTTAAATGAGATTTAAGGGCCCATTTAGCAATCTGCATGTCCCAGAATAGCATAAATCGAAGATGAAAACCTGAATAATTTATCAAATAACATAAAATAACTCCCATACACATTTACTAAAAAGAAGAGTCAAAGACATGGTCTAAATCAGCAAACTTATATTGAAATCATAGAAGTTCTGCAAATAAACTACTTAGTATAGTAATGACACAATATAATGTTTTGTCAAATAGCTAAGAAACAGAAAGGCCAAACAATGACACAGTCTGTGAGTCTTATACAATAATCTAAAAAAAATACAAAAGGCCTAGTGTCTTTTCACAAATTTTCTATATGTTCCAAACTCATTTTTGGAAAGAAGCATTATATATAGAAACTAATCCCATCGCTTGAAAACTAGTAATAGAAAAGATTCCTTCATCACAAGCAATGATGTCCACAACAATGATTTCCCAAGGTTGTTGCAATAGAAAAGATCCTGATCCGTGGAATACAGTCGCCTTCAAGCCAGATGCATCCTCTGCAAATGATGGCGATAGTCCTAGTGTATAAGTAGCAGAACCTCGTGTAGACATGTTTTGCTTACCCACAAAGTTAGTTACGACATGTGGAAATATGGTGGGGCTTGTTGCTCGTTCCTTCCTTCCCTTTTCTGAAATCCCCATGGAGAAGACACGTGGAGAAGTTTTCGTTGCTAGCACTGACTGTGGGGTCTGCCCACAAAGTGTATGTGAAACAATGCTACGTGTCACGCGGGTGGAGCTTGGTTGAGAAGCAAAGGGAAGCAAGCTTTCAAATTCCTGTGCTGCTAACACATGGAAGCATGGCGGGGCTTGGAAGAGAAGTGAAGGAAGAAATCCTTGAGAGGAGCGCGCGGTGGACACGTGGCGACAACAGGCGAAGCTCTTCAAAAAAGGGGGCTTGAGATATTTAAATGTATGGGGCGCAGGTGGAAGCTAAGAAAAATAGTATTATTAACACAAAGGGAGCTTGAGGGATTTTATATACACACCTTTTGGTGACTACCAAGGGTGTTTCTCCTATGGAATGAGGAACCCAAAAAAATTATGGTTCGAATACTAGAGCCTTATCCATTGGGCGATGTAATTAGAGCTTTGAGAGAGCAATTTGCAGAGGCAACTAGTCGACCTCGAATGGCATCGATATGTCACATAGATTCTCTTGCGCTTCATGCAGATCGATCACTTATTTGAATGGAAGCTTCATGGATATCTTAGTCCTGGACTCAAGTTGAAAGAGCAACTGTGTTATTCGATTAGTGACACCCTCAATATCCTCGATAGTAGGGGTTGACTTAAGCTCTAAAAATTAGATATGTCCTACTGCTTCTCCTCAATCTTCATTGCAATATGCTCCACTGTGGCCACTAAATCATCAAAGAGAAACGAGGAGGGTAGGCCCATCTGAGTTAGTTGGGAGAATTTTTCTCGTATGCTGCTCATAGTTCGGCCTAGTGTGGCAAAGCAATCGCTAGCATGAAGGATGGTTGTGTGGAAACAGATGAACTCTATTATTTTCTTGGCAGCTAGCTTTCGGTCCTCAATCCTTGCGTGCACTAAGTCCTCATTGAGCACTGTGCACATCTTATCCAACAATTTTTTTTCCTTGAGAACCTTTTCTGCAATGAACTATGGGAATTGCTCAATCATTCTGCGAACCTCCCTACTTAAACTTGTTGCTTCTGCCATGAACTAGAGCATCGGCTAAAGAGTCAAATAGAAGGCCTTGACCATTTCCTAGTATGAAATATATAGTCGTTGAGCTACTTGAAGGAGGTTCAATTGGGTAGCAGGGGGTTGGGGAGGATTCTTCAAAAGGCCAATTTTTGCATCCCTCGACCCAACACCTTGTGTTAGTTCTGCAATCTTCTTATCCATAGTGGAGAGTTGTTCCTATAGGGCTCTTAACTCAACAATCCATTTTTCCTCAACCTAGCTTCTAGTTGTAGATTCCCTATCTAGGAAGAGCCTTACCTCCTAGATTTCCTTCTCGAATTGAGCTTGTTGACCCTGGAAGTCCGTTTCCATTTGCTACATTTTTTGCTCCAATTGATGGCATTGACGCTGAAATTCCTCATTCTTTTGTTGCATCTCCTCCTCCACCCATACCAATTGGTCATATAATTCTTGGTTTTTCTGTTGCAAATCAACGACTAGGTTGGGATCTTGGGATTGGAACTTTGTGAGTTCCCCTTGGAGTCTAGCCTGCTCTGCCTCCACTTGTTGTGATAACTGCACAAATTCAACATACCTTGCCTTGTCCTTCATGAGTAGGACTTCTATCCTCTCTTTAACATTTTTTAACTCATCTTCTTTCTTCTTCATTTGGTGACTGAACTTGAGAAAGTCGGTGGTCACCACACGTTAGGTCTCCTCTATGAGCTCAACTTTATCTTGTGGTCAGGCTGTGTGCAGATCAAGTCCCATAACATAGATGGTGTAATCTTCGGGTCACATCTCCCCATGAGGCTTGATGATGTTCAGACGCATGGTTGCAAAATGCAATGATTGTTGAGCCTCATTGAAAAGTGTTTACACCTTCGACTCTACTGGCCTTTTAGCATCCTTGTCCCTTTGCTTTTGGAGCCTAAAAGCCCATGCTTATCTTGTTTATCAGCCTCTGACAAAAAATATATTGGTGATCTAATGAGCTCGCTAGTGAAGGGTGCACTGAGAGGAAGAGAAAAAGGGAATGAGAGAGAAGTGGATTTGGTTGACTTTTTCTTCATAAGGGAGATTGTTTGTGGGGAGAATGGGGGAACATACCAAGGTCCAATCTGTGAAGTGGTGGAAGGACTCATGGGAAGCGGTGGTGGTAGTGGAGGTGCAGTAGACTCCATTTGTTGAGTAAACTGGGGCAAAGCTGATGCAGGAGATGTAGATTGGGCTCTAATGAAAGGTGGAGTAAACTGCAGGGGAGTAAAAGTGAGTTTTCCCACTTGGGAGAATTGGGAGAAACCTCCCACAACCATTGCAATAGATGTAGAGAAAGAAAGGTTGACACTTGAAGGGATGGGCAATGTAGAGACAACAAAAGAAACCAGAGATTGTGAATCAAGAAGAGGGAGAGAGAAAGATACCTGGGCTTTAGAGGACTCTGATCCCTGGCTTGTTGCAAGCTCCTATGAGCCCTCTCCAAAAGCTGCATCTATGCATTGCCTTTTGTTGGGTGGGGAATTTTCCATTCTACAACCTCTGATAGTTGTTGTTGGGCTTGACCTCTAGGTCTTTTCATGGCCCATGTGTGTGTCTACGAGGCTCCCAAACACGATATATTCACCCGTAGCTTCAAAATAGTTGTGCTAGGCTACTTCACTGCTTGTTCAGTTTGCTACATTGGGGCCTTCTTTGCTTCCATTTCTTTCTCCTTCCCCTTCCCTTTATATTTTCTTTCTTCCTCCAGGTCAACATCCTCATCATCGCTTGTGTTGGTATCATCATGCACTTTTTTCCACAGAGTATCAAATCTTTCATCCATTTCTATGTTTGGGAATAGGGAATTAGGGCACTTGATTTCTTGATGGTAAATCCAAAAATCGCTAATCTTTTCCTCTTTCAACCACTACAAATCATTGTGAAGGGTGGCATCCATTTGGAACTTCTCATTAAACTTCACTGAAGGGAAATATATTTTGAGCCATGGTGGCCTCCTATTCTTTATAGGAATGTGAACCAGGTCTACAAATAGATCATCCTATTCTGATAGGGGATTCCACCACTTTTCCCAATAAGGCCGAGGGATGTGAGTCACCTGAATGTTTTTGCCTATTAAGTCATTATCGGGGTTACATTGCCATTTTTCGCAAATCAATACTAGCCCTAGATGAGCCAATTTTTCCTCTAGCAGCTTATGTGTTTGCTTCTTTTCCGTAACAACCATTTTGAAGCTCAGTGGGTAGACGAAAAATCCTTTCTTCTTGGCCTTCCCTCTGCAAAATATAAATTCCATAACTGACACTTGTCGGAACATCTCAAGGGCCAACACCTGATCTGTGATGCATGACGGGAGCCAGAATGGTTCCTCGGTAAAACCATGCATCCTAATGAATTTGAAATCCTCTCTGAGAAACCAGTCGCATTTAGGAGTGAAATTTTGCATCCACCCAGTCCAGTCAGCAGAAAGTCAATAAATATTTCCATCCTCGCTCAAGTCTTGTAGAATTAGAGTCCATACAGAAACTAGCCTTCTTATTTATTTTTCATCAAAAATAGCCAACCTCATATGTTTTTTGAAGAAGTCAGGATTCTAATGTAAAAACATATGAGCAAGGAGAGAAGGAAACCTAAACTTATGTTGCATTTGTATTCCTTGATTTGGCTCATCATTTCTTAGACAATGACTTCGATGAAGTCATACCAAAATAAGGTATGTTGCCTCCTCAACTGAAAACCCAAACCCAATTGAAACTATTGCACCCACTTGTCCTTGTCCATGTTGCAAACAAAATCCATCATAGAGAAGGAATCTTGCATATCCTATTTAAAAGCTATGTGTGTGACTAGAATTTGTGGCAGCTTTGCAAAATCTTCCTAAGGTCTTTAGGTTTCCTAGTTATAAAAGTTCATAGCTTGATCTCTGACTCTCCAAAAGATGTACCCCTTTTATGGAGTGAATGACTCCATATTTTTTGCTCTAGAGTCCCTCTTTGGGATGCACAACATGTCTTTGATAGCCCCTTCACTGATTATAAGTCTTATCTCTTGACCTTCAATGGCATTGGTGTCTAGGTTGAAACATTGAATTCCCTCATGAACCAGCTTCGGGCAGTAATGCACAAAAGGGACCATATATTGAGGGAGACTGCAGAACCATTGCTTGTATGCCAACTAACGTTCGCTAGTGGCCACTTTCATTCTTTCACAAGCTGCTTCCCTGAGACTCTTAAGGTTGGTGTTGAGGATGGGATCACGAATGTTATCCCATTCTTCCTTTATTTGGTTCTAGTCCCTATGAGTTTTTTTCTTTTCTGCGGCCCGTGTGCAAATCCACTTCAGCTTCTCTGTTATCCCAGGCGAAGCATAAGAGGTATCATCAAAAATATTGGCTATGGGTGTCGCACACATGGCGTCAAACAAGCTTTGCATTGCCTCACCTTGTGCTTCCATTTGAGGATTTTGGGCCATTTCCTTCTGCTGTGGATTTTTGTGATACTCAAACTTATTGCAATTCACTTACATTTTTCAGCAATTCTACACTCTAAACTCTTTACACTCAGTAGTGTAATCATGGAGCTTTTCACACCATTTATTCCTTCACATGCAACACTTAGCTTTTTCCCGGCTTAGAGTGGTAGATGATGGTTTCCTTTCTACATTAAATTTGGCATGTATTGCCAACTCCTTTGCTTGTGTGAAATGAATTTCTTTCCCTTTTGAATATACAAGAATTCATAATGATATTTAGTAATCATGTCCTACGGTGAACTTTTCTTGGGAAATTAAGTCTGTGATTGAAGGCGTATAAACCTTTCTCATGCTTGGAAATTAATATCCTAAAAAGAATGATTAAGCCAAATATGCAATGAGTACTTGAAAAGATTTGAGTTCTTCCTTGGAGACTGAAACATGCTTGCAGCATGACACATCAACACCTGACCGTATGGACAATCACTTGGGATTGCCACCAACTTGTGCTAATTAATTACCTAACCTTAACCTCGCACACAACAATTCATACATGGCAGATGCAATTGGGTGGGAAATTTGAGCTGGCTCTTGGTGGGATTTTTGAGTTAATACTCAATTAGAATCATGCTTATGGCACACAAGTACCTCAGATATCCTGGCTATTTCTATAAATAGGCTTTTAGACAATAGCAGAATTGCACTTAGCAATTGGGAAGAATTATCACTTAGGTAGTTGGGTAGAATTATGCATCATGAATAATCTTATTAGGCTTATGAGCAATAAGTCTCAGACAACTTCCTTAGGTAAATTTTCTAATAGGAGTTTGAAATGAATGACAAAGAACAAGCATTTGCTGGCTACCATAGCAATGAAGTGGGTTTTGGGTAGGGACTATATAGAGTACAAAGATAAGTATAGAGTCAATACTGACATTTTCTCTCACTTTGTTGTGTCCCTACTTGATATATAGGTCCCTAAGTCGATGATTCTATGACTCACATTGGAAATCTTCTTGAAGCAATACCTTGGCGTCATTGGAGAGATTGTGGTGAATGTGGTGTATAGCCTAGGTATTCTTACAGCAAGCGACCTCCACAAACATATTGAAGATGTAGTGGTGTCATGGGTTTCATTTCTTGCTATGTTGCTATAATGTACTGTTGTTCTATGATGTGGAGTGGTATACTAACTTTAGGGACTTGGTATATCCTCCACCATTGGTCATTGTTGTTGTTGACGCCCCTGTTGTTGTTCATGATCTTGTTGCTCTTGTTGATCCTGCTTACGAATTTTTCCTAGATGCTGCTATTGATGATGCTCCCACTGTTGTTGTTTAAGTCTCAACACTTTTTCATATGTTTTTTGTATATATGCCTAAAAAAAGGCTCTTACCATATATAAAAACTACATAGCATATAGATATACTTTTAAAAGTATGGCCTCATAGCCACTTTGGAAATACAATATTGAAGTATATAATACCATCGAATGAATATACAACTTTTACTAAATTTCTATCTCTTTTGCTTTCTTCTATTCTGCATTATGGGTTCCCTTTTCTCTACTTCATTGAGTACCTTTTTAATTTCACACATGGTTTTATTGTTGGAATAATGGAGCCTTGCAACATGAGCATGAAGTTTGGATGGGTTGTTCTTATGTTGTCATTAATGTCAACATGGTGACAACTATATGGGAAGTTGGTTTACCGGAAGTTGGTCTCTGATGGTAATGTTCTTTTGTGATGAGCTAGTGCATTGCTATTTGAGTTTAGAATTCATTACAAGAATAGATTAAATCTAATATCAAAAAAATGGGAAATCATAGAAGCCAAACATCAAAATTTTCTACACAAAATAATATTGTTTCTATATTCCACACTCACCTCTCATAATACGAATTACATATATATAGGATTTCTCATATCGTATATTGTGGGAGAGTTATTATACATCCTTTAACAACTCCCTTTACATAGTTGAGTTGTTCTAACAACTTATAAACAAATAAACCATTTACTATAACAAATAATATCAATAATAATTATGTGAGTTGTAATAACAACTCATTATTATTCTAACCCATATGAACACTAATAATGAGCTTCCCAACATCACCCCCCTTAGTGTGAACATGGTAAGAACTCACACCCTTCATCTATAGGAAGCCCAACTCTTGTGGGCCATAATCTTAATTTAAAACAAAAGGCACCTCCCATCAACTTTTCATGGTTTTCACACAGGTTTACCACAAACTTGGACATGAACAGGAACCCATCAACTGTGTAGTTTTTTGGATCCTCCCACAAACCCTTTCAAGATCCATGAACTACATTACATTGGTGAATTTGTTTGCCACTATGTGTGTACATCAAGGAAGTTATATAGAAATCAACATATCACAAATCTGAAAAACCCATACTAAGAAAAGTTTCACATTACATTCCATAAGAATACAATGTTCTTAATTGTAGTAATTGTTATTGATCATTTCCACTTGATCTCAAATAGCATAGAGAACTACCACTATCATGGGAAGTTTCCCTTGACTTTAGTCATTTTGGCACAAAATGGGAAATGGAAGATTGGTTATTATTCCCCCCACAATGCAAAATTTCCATTTATTCATACAACCAAGAACATTGAAAAGAAAATCATATCAAGTTGCATACTACTGTCTAGATCTTGTTGCACATGATCACCATGTCCAATGAAAGCAAACACTGCCTAATCATCTTCTAATGAAGTACGACAGTCAAAGGACCACCATAGTCAGAGGACCTATGCAATCATTTTCTCTTCAATCCAATCATTTTTCAGCATTCACACACCAAATTAAAAATCTGAAAAAACATTTTACACAATCAAAAATAAAATGCCACCATAGCTAATAAGCCACCCCATCATTCGTGACTGATGAGAGGATGTTGATTGACCTTCAACCTCTTATTCCTCCATCTTTCAATTATTTGTTGCTAGCTCAATCGAATTTGACTATGAGGCTCACATATACAAACATTAATCTAAACAATATAGGTGTCAGATTCAACTAATAATGCACCTCAATGACACATTTCACAATTTTGTTCCAAAATAGGGGCTTGCAATTGCTCATGTTGAGCTTAATGTAGAATAATAGATACTTTTAAATATGAAATGCTAGTACACATGACATATTTCTATCTAAGAAATCTAACAAGAAAAAAGCTAACATAATGAATTATGATTCATAACCACCTCTTATCTGATTTTCATTAAGAAAGTAATGCTATGATGAAGTCAGAGGATCCTCATGCAAGTTCGCCTCGGGATGCCAAAGCATAAAAATTTTCTAGACTCAACAACATGTGAGTGCCTATGAACATCCTAGATTTTCAACCCAAACTGGAAAACAATAAGTCTAAGAGATTGATTCAATGAGAATGACCTCATAATAAATGCAATCTCATTATAAGAAATGCCAAATAGATCGCATCAGTCATATCCTAGCCTCTTATCATCAATGAAGTAGGAAGGACTTGAACCATACAAATAACGCTCCAACCGATGACAAAATCAATGCATCCAATGAGGCTGAACAATCAACTAATGAAATCACTTGATGTATAAGGGTCGATACAGGTGAAAAATAGGAAAAAACAATGGATACTCAAACTAATGAAGAATCCCGCTTGGAGAGTTCACAACATAATCATAATGGAAATTACATAGCAATTGTTGCAATGACAAACCATTGATTAGATGCTACGACCACAATTTGGAAAGAATAATGCACAAGAAATGTGAAGGGTCAAAAAACACCAATCACCCCACCTCCATAGACTCAATATACAGGCTTTGCAAAATGGCGAAGATGCTCACGGAGAAACTCTATCAAGGGCCAACACAAATCAACCAACCAATCACTCACGACCGAAACCAAGGATATTACGGGCTGCAATTCTATATTTCTTGTAGCAAAAGTGTTTTACAACAGACCAAGATTATCAAAGGCATAGTCATTCGGTCTACCTAAATATGAAGTGCAAAAAAACTCTCCTACGATCTTAAAGATTGCAAATCTCCTTGATCCCACTATGCTTTCGCTACGTGATTCAAGACATACAAAATCCCAATATTCTCTCCTAGTTATCTAGTTACTAAATAATAGGCCCAAAGAATAACGTTTCTCTGATACCATATCAAAAAAATGGGGAATCATAGAAGCCAAATATGAAAATTTTCTAAACAAAATAATATTGTTTCAATATTCCACACTCACCTCTCATAATACAAATGATGCATATATAGGATTTCTTATATCCTATATTGTGGGAAAGTTTTTATACATCCTTTAGCAACTCCCTTTACATAGTTGAGTTGTTCTAACAACTCATAAACAAATAAACCATTTACTATAACAAATAATACCAATAATAATTATGTGAGTTCTAAGAACAACTCATTATTATTCTAACCCATGTGAACACTAATAATACATTCCTAATATCTAATCTCTTAAGCATGTTATCATGTCTTATTCAGACAACTATATCCTAGATCTTGAGAAGTTTTGGGTTGTGAGTAGAAAGTTATCTCTAACAGAGTTCAACTCTATATTTTATTGTTGTTCCTTGCTTGGCATATCTGTGTGGGAGACTTCACATTTTATTAAAGAGAACATTTTAATGTTTTGGTTTTAATGGTAGTCTCTATGATGCTATTATGATGATAAATTGATGTGATCTCAGATCCGGATGGTGTTTGGTTTGAGAATTGTTTGTTGGTTTGGAGATTCTATGAAGTATGTTCTAGTCTTGGATGACCTAACGTATGTGATTCACTATAAAGACTAGTGATTTATGGATGTTAGCCGACTTGGTATAATGAACTACATGGATAAAAAAAATTAAATCATATATGGTGTGTACAAGGGTGTTTTTATTATTTTTGTTTTCATCTAATTAGGCCGACCTAATTGATGAATAAGATATACTTGTATATATATAAAATTATTTGAAGGGAGAAGTGTGTGAAGTGGGTGGAAGTGTTAGTGTGGAAGATAGATGAAAGAGGATCAATGCCTAAATGCTTTATCAATTGGGAATCAGAGTAGATTTGTTAAGCGAATGTTGTGTGAGGTAGTACTTTATATTTTGGGTTTCATTGGAACTGAACCCTGCACATTGAAGGTGTATTCTATCAGTTCAAATCTTTTGGTAGTGAGTCACAATATTTGTATCTTGGCAGTTAGCCATCTTTTGTATTCAGGGAGTGAGCCTCTTCAAGGATAGTGAGTCCTTATAGTGAGCCTTGTAATATCTTGTATTTGGATATAATATATTGTGAGTTAACCTTCACTGTGGTTTTTTCCTTTTTGGGTTTTCCATGTAAAAATATTGGTGTTCATGTGTGTGTGGTTGCATTGATCTATTTTTATGTTCTCTCTTACTATTTTAGTGAGAACTGTGATAATGGTTAGATGGATTTTATTAGAATGGTTTTATGGAATAATAGTTCACCCCCCCTCTCAATATTTTGGATGTTCAATAGAGAGCAGTGTGGGTCAATGACGACAATGTGGTGTGATGGCGTCTCACTGGGGTGCTTGTGTCCATTATTCCAAAAAGTGCAAAAGTACAATAAGAATACCAAAAATCTAATGACAACTTAGCAAGTACAGTTTAACGTGCTCACTAAAGTAATAACTAACAAAATAATGTGCTAACTAAAGTAATAACTAACAGAATAAGTTTCACGAAGATTTTGGTTCACCAGCAAGCTCCACCTGAATGCGTACCTACACACAACCAAGAGAGGAAAAATGTTGGGGTTGTATAGGGGTTTTCTGTAGCTAAACCCCCACTTTGGTGTTTCCACCTCCATGGACAGCCAGATAGAGAGATAGATAGAAATATGATAAATAAAATGATGCTAGAATATATATGGAACTAAATACTACAATAAACATAAAGCTGCACAAATCCAACAATGAAGTACAAAAAAATGTTACCACCCTTGAACAAAGGCATTGAAGGCCAATGAGAAAGGGATGCAAGCCCAAAACAATGGTAGAGTTGATGTAGCCACAACAATACCAAAAGTAGCCTCTCTAGGCACCAAGCTACAAATTTTGTGGTAGAATATGTGGGATGTTGTGGTGTTGGAAACATGAAGCTAGAGGTACAACACATAGCTCAAAAGCATGAGAATTGTCAAGAAGCTATGTCAAAATACCAAGAATGTGAAGAAGATGGATTGAATAAGAAAGATAGCCATTTGAAGGAAAATTAGGAGGGAAAGATCTGGACATTCAAAGGTTGATAGGAAGGCACATAGGCATTACATTTCATCGCCAATGGAGAACATAATGCCTCTACAAATTCAAGAGGTAGAAATCCTATCACGACGACAACACACCACACAGACGTTCACGTGTCGTGTGCACGTCCCTGAAAAAAATTCCCCCACCGAAACTAAAAACAAGTGCCAATTGCATATAGGTGATGTGGAATTACTTGGTCAAATTTTATTTTTCTAAGGTGGAGGATGTAAAAGGAGAATTTGCGAGAGGAGTGCAAATTCAATCCTATACATTTTTTCCCCACTGTAGAAAGCATGAATGGCAATGAGTGTTCGGTAAAGTATATTGAAAGGGTTCATATATATATACCTGAACCATCAAGGAAGAAAACCACAATATGGAAAACTCAAAAGTGTAGGGTAGGAAAATAACTCCATAGCTACTTTGTCCTAAGGAGGTTCAAACAAAGTGCATCAAAGGCCCGCAGAACAACAATGGACGAATCCCACAGGATGCAAGAGGTTCATAGGCCTTGGACCTACAAATAATTCATCCCTGGGTACACAAGGGACACAAGGGAAATCTAATATTTTAGGGTCAGAGCTATTGATAAATATAAATAAATAGATATAATAGTATATAAATGAACTTTCATCAACCCCCTGCTATATTAGACCATATGAAGAAAGGTACAAGAAGAAAAAATAAAAATAAAAAATTTGGTCAACATGGAAGGGAAGCCTAAATGCCCCTGACACTTTCCATCGTCCCTAATTATCGAAAATCAATACACAACAGAGGAAGAATGATGTAAGAAATAGAAGAAGTCTTACAAAATATAAACACTCATGTATCCAAGCACCTACGAGGGTGACAAGGGTCATCTAGGAACATATAACGCAAGCATGGGGGAACACAAACACACACACAATCTACTCTATAGATAAAGAAGAGGTGCCCCCTAGTCCTCATCAACAAAGAGGTTGTTGTTCTCCCATTCTAGATCATCATAAGGGGAAGGTAGGCGATATTGTAAGGGTAGAATATCAAGGGGGAACCCTCTAACCCTCTCGTGACAAGAGAAGTAAGCCCCTCGAGGTCTCTGCTTAGTTCTTTTGGGGTGAACATCAACAACTTCACAAAGATCATTGATAGGGTCAGGACCTCATCCATAGAATTAAACATGCACTTCATAGGAGTGCCATGTGTTAACTTAACGAACAAGGGAGGTGGTGCTCGAGATCCACTACTAGGCTCAATGACTCAAGAGCAATGACAAACTTTGGGGATGTCGGGGCTTCCTCCATCACTAGGATGACACAAAATAATGCATAACCACCCTTCAAAGCAAGTGAAACCTTCTTCCAACCCCCATTTCTAGTGAGGTCATCCTCCATTTTTCCCTTCGTCAGAGGATGTGAGATCCCCATGGATGAATTAGAAGGTGCATACGAGGAGGAGAAAACCACGATGGGCATCACTGATGTATTTGGCATGTCCATGGGTTTTGAGAATGGTGGGATGTCCAGAAGGGACATCAAAAGGGGTGGTTCAACTGAAGGAGCAATAAACACCTGCATCCTCTTTAGGTGGGGATGGGTTATGCTCGCGGCGGGAGCTGGAAGTAGGACCAAAGTTGAAGGAATTGAAGTAGAGGGGATGGGAGAGGAGGAAACATCAAAAGGTGTTGAATTAGGAACTGCTGAATCCTTTTCCATCTTCTATAGGGTGGCGTATTCATCAACCAAAGCCTTTCTCTAATGCTTACACTCATGCGCAAGGCAATTTCTATGACTTGAGGAACTAGAGACCTCAGACTAAGAGGGAACAAAAGACTCTTGTTCAACAATTTTAGTATCCATCATGTTCATTTCCAATAGTGGGAGGGACTCTTGGATGAGAACATGAGGGAGAGGTTGACAAGATAATGGAACAACAGTAGGGGGATCCAACTCTAACACCTCAGTGGTGGGCTTCTTCCCATTCACTACCTTAAAGATAGGAGCAATAGGAGGTTGTAGAGGCTGAGATGTAGAGGAATCCCCACGGGGACCCTTCCCCTTACCATAAACATCGATCCAAAGTCTCATGGGAAAAGTAGGAAGGTTAGATACCTAGATCTTGTCTTTTCGCCAAGCAGGCACCATCAAACTCCTTATACAAAAACCAAGAGTAGTAACCCAAAGTTCCTCTTTAGGGAGGGAGGTGGGGGCGGTGCCTTGAGCACAAGAAAGCTTCTCCTTTCCCTTCTGATAGGAATTGGTAGCTTGCTGTGCTATGGGGTGAGTCACTTTCAACTATCCTTTACCCCTAGTTTTTTACTTCACGTAATTTTAGTAAAGTAGGTCCATCCTAGGAGGAAGTGCACCAACCGGGGCTGGAAAAAAATGATTGAAAGAGTAACCCCCATCGGATACCAATGGTTGATATCAAGTTTCATGCACAACATGCATGACACCTTCGTGAGAGAACTTTAAACATCTGTGAATAATGGAAGCGACTCTATTCATGGAAGCTAGCCACAAGATGCCCAACTTCACCTTGAATAGATCAAATTCTAGAATGACATTGAATGTTGTACCCACAACCCTAGGTGCCACTAGGATGGAAAGAGTTGTAGAGCCATATGGTGTAAGAGAGAGAATGTCATGCATAGATATAATAGATTTTGTTTTCTCATATTCCTCCCTCTGTAATGAATTTAGCCACAATGTCTCCTCTAGAATAACATTCACTTGGCTTGTAGTGTCAACTAGGACTCCTATCACAATGTTTCCATTCAGGCGAGTAAGAATGTATGGGAGAGAGGGTTTTCTATTAAGAGGAAAGTCTTACGAGGTGAAAATCATATTAGGCAAGCCAATCGTAGGCTGGGGGAGAGGTGTAGGAGTAAATCTAACCACATTAACATACGTTGAGGGTTTAGCAGAGGCATCAGAAGGGTCAATAATCAAGTTCCCAAAGAGACAAAAATGGGTCCGTATAAATCTGCAACTTGCTATTTTCCTTTGCCACTAACTTATTTTTGTTTTGCTTCTTCCCATCGAGATGGATGGTACTGTCATCAATGTGATCCTGTACCTCATGATGTAGGTGCATACAATGCTCAGTATCATACCCATTAACATGATGGTACTGGCAAAAGGAATTCCCATCATACCAATCAGGATAAGGCTCCTTCAAAGGTTGAGGATTTTCTAATGTTATAATCTTATCCTTCAATAACTTTCACATAATAGAAGAATAAGATTTAGCTAATTTTGTAAACTTTTTGTTGCATCTAAGGTCGTGATCATTAGTCGCAGAAACTAAATTTGCAATAGCCTTTCCTTTTCCTAGAATGGACACAATAGGTTTTCCTTCAGAATGGAAGTGTGAGGAGGATCCCTCAAACTGAACCATATTTTTCTAATACTCCCATAATGTAGCACACAAATGTGCAAAAGAAAGGTGTTTTGTTAGGAAAAATTTCTCCTGTTATGCTCATTGCAGGTTGCCTATGAATACCTTTTACACTACTGAGTTAGGAAGCAAGTATGATATTTGCAAAAAGAGTGCATGGTAATGCGAAATGAAATTAGTTATCTTCTTTTGTTCTCCCTGTTACATTAGATGATATTTGAGAAGGTCAAATGATAATATAGAATTATCATGCAAGGAATAGTATCACTCGATTGTTGTGTCCTTGAGAGATCAAGGGAAAATTCTTCCATTAAAGCATCATGGTGAAAGTAATTTGTGCCCATGGCATTAAAGGTTGATACATGTGTTTTTAGATCCCCTTTACCACCATACTTTTCAAACTTAGGAATCCCCATTCCCTATAGGAAAGGAGTGGTCAAAATTGTCATCGATAATGAACTTTGTTAGGAGAAGGGATGAAAGATAGGCTAGGAGGATGCCTAAGATAGGTATGCCAACTGGATTTGCATTTTTCCCATATTCTAAAGAAGAGCATTCAAAATAGGGTATGAAGATGAGAAAGGTCCAGTGGAGCCTCCCCCAAAACCACCACCACTAGAACCACCTTCAGAGCCATTGTCAGAGCCACCATCAGAACCACTAGTGTGGCCCCCACTAGAGCCACCACCATGACCTCCACCATAACCACCACCACCAGCCACCACTGCTACCAAAGCCACCACCACTCATTCCACCGGAGCCCCCACCACAAGGGGAATTAGGAGGGGTGAAGCTGAAACCAAGGGGTATTCTACTCGCCTTGGTAGTGATGGGATTCTAAGAAGTAGAGGAAATGTTGATTGAGGGTCCCACTTCAACCATGCATATAGATGTGGTTGGCATTGAGACACCTATTTGTCTCTCATAGGCATCAAGCACCTCCCCTTGGGTAGTACCCAATCTAGCGTTATACAAAGGGATATATGCTTTGATCAAATCAGTGAGCTCGCACAAGAACTCTACGCCAGTCTGATCATTTCCTAGCATATATCTCACCGTGCTAACAAGCCTAGTGGCTCTTTTCATGTTCAGTGCTTTCTCTTAGAAATGACTCACGAGGTCTAACAACCTCTTGTTTAATTCCAAAAGGTTTTCTACAGGAATATATGTATAGTGTCATTCTCATCCATAGATGAGGCTATAGGGGACACTAGAGGAGTGGGCATGTGAGTGGTCTTCTCAATGAAACCCATCTCATCTGAGAAGCTTGTAGAAAAGCCAATTATAACAACCTAGTCAAATAATCTTAATGTTTCTACTATTATTTTTTTTTAAAAAGAACTCATAGCAATTATATAAGAACCATGATGCCAATATAAATAATTAAATAGCACAAGAATCTTTGTACCATTATAACCAAATAAATAATACAATACTGTAAACTTCAATAATATTGAATTTCATTATCTTGTATAAATAACTATAATGATGCATAAATTAATAAGGCTTGCTCACCACCCAACCATATTGGCATAATGAAGCCGTGTGGACTCTAGCCAACCCCCGAGCAAGAAAAGAGGGCTACCAAATCATTAGTCCCTTCTTAGAGTATTAGGAATACTTCAAACCTTTTTCCAACAAATGTTTCATGGGTATGTAGTCCTTTCTAGTAATAATGGTGAACACAAGAGTTATGTCCTTACCCCTTTGACATAATAAACAAACCAGATTTATGATAGGGATAGGGTTTGTATAAACTAATGGTGAACCTCTATTTGGGTTGAGACATGGATACCAGATTTATGGTTAGGTAATAATATTGCTAAGTTTTCCCTAGAGTTGTAACCTAGGGCTTTGATACCAAGTGTCATGCCCATAATTTTTTACTAGAAAATCCAACAATTTTTTTGTTTCAAGACAACTGCATAAGCAATGCTAATGAGTTGCTCTACCCTTCTTGACATGGTCTATTACTACACGTATTGGATGATTCCCCACATGTAATTCCTTCGACATCATGTCACCAACCAACGAAGAGTGGGGGGAACTTAAATGTGTGTGTGGGGTCAATTGCACACCCCAAAATTGATAAGGTTGACTCTAGCCTCCTAGGTCTCACTAGATATGTTTAGCTACTAATTTGAATTGGTGCACAAAGATGAGTGTGCAAACTTGAGAGCCTCCTCAGTGGTAAGAATAAAATGGTGACCTCTTATAAAACCAACATTGCTAAAATTTGTTTGACATTTGAGCCACTATGATAACATTATTACTTAACAACCCATTCAATAGTGTACCTTTGGTGTCTGAATGAATGCTATTATTATTATTATTATTATTATTATTTCACCACTTAAATTTTTCCATAGTATTAACGAATCGAAAAATATACCCTAAGTTAATAAGAGTGTGATTTGATCTCTCCCAACACAATAATAGTATTATTATAACTTGATCAACAAAATATCCCTAAGGATACAACCTTATCAATATATTATTAAATTGATGATCCAAATTTAATTACTCGAGTTGCTAATTATCATTAATTATTAACGTTAATATTTAATAATAGATTAATGATATAAATATGATTATTCTTCAATCAAAATGATAGCATGAATGTTTAATACCCAATTCACCACTAACTATGCTGATATTACTATCCAAATATTTAACCCACTTCGAATAATAATAAATACTTCCATCAAACTCTCATTGATTCTTTTGTTGCTTGATTGAGATTTCCCTTAACAACGATAGTTTAATTTGTTTTATTTTATTTATTTTATTTTGTTTTTGTTTTTTTGTTTATTTATATTACTAATAACAACCACATCTTAGACATATAATATTATCCTTACACTACCTCTCGATTAGATAAGAATATTATTCTTAATTCAAATTACCTTGTTGATAATAATTCTAATGTTAATGTTAGCACCAATGATAAGATTATTCTTATCTAATGGGCAGTAAGGTGTTGTTAATATTATTTCTATTTAACCCATAAAATATAATTGCTTGAAATTAATGCCATCTGTCAATTTTCCAGCGACATCCCCTACATATATGTCCCCCCCAAATTTTGGATGTGCACTTCAAAGTTAAAGATCTTAAATGCCATTAAGCTACCCACTTTCAGTTGGATCAAAGAAATTTATAATGATTATATCTTTCATGGGTGCACTTGAGTAAAATAATGTTATATGATAACATTATTTGAATTGCAGATAGAATACATGTTTAGATGAAAGAAGCACTGAACACAACGAAGTATAAGTCTATACATGACAATCTTCCCATGCGTACACATTTAACTCACCAATGAGGTATTCATAGACATTATACGCGGCTTGAGCTTGGGTATTTACAGACATTAAATATTTTAGCAGTTGGGACTTAAAGCTACCAGGATTTTCATATGACTGTGGGAGATCAATAAGCTTATACCATATTTATATAAGTAATAGTAAATGACTCTAACTAATTCTATTCCAACTATGGTGACAGTTACTAGAAAGAACAATTATTGCTCATTTAAAACAAATTTAGGAAACATTTCACATTTTGGCAGAGGAAGGATATTATCGTAGCGTAAGTTTAAAGTTCATACATTATATTGAGCATAACATGGTTATTTATTATTTGATCAAAACTATTATCTCTTTAAGCATAAAAAAGAAATACTTATATATCAAAATCCTTATTTGTTTTATGCACAGTATAACCACTTCCTTTACATACTATATAACTCTTCAAACAACATATTTTTACGCTTAAGTAAGAATCTTTATCAACCATGGGAAATTAAAACATCTTCATTTTACTAATAAGGCTCACAAAAATTACTTTTAGTATAAAGAAATTGATTGAACAATTAAAAGAAATACAATTTGATATGCACAATATTTCTTACAATACCAAGTAGAACCCCTTTTTGTCATTTCGACAAATACATGGAAAAATTAAATAAATGACAACCAGTGCATAATGGCTTTCCCTTTCTCTATTTTCTTTTAGATTACAACAATTATTAGCTTTCCATATCACAACTACTTTTAAGAAATATAACGCATGGCATACAACTAAGTAAGGCTTGTTCTCCACCCTAATGTAATGGCGACATGGAACCTCATGGGCTCTAGCCATACCCTCGAGCAAGGAATTATTTTATCTCTATGATGATACATGGAGCTTTATCTCATTCTTACAAGGGATAAAACTAACATATGATGCAGGAGCATCCAGGGTGTAAGGAAATCTTGCATCACCAAAAATATTTCTATTTATTTTTTTATTTTCAATAAGGGCTAAGGTGTGTGGAAAATAAATATTTTAATTTGCAAAATTATAATTTTCCCTTGTGATGATTTGAAGAGGTAATTTTTGAAGGAATTATGCTTTGATAAATGTTTCTAGAGTATCTCCAAAGGGAATATAATTCTTGGGCATTCATTTACAAGAGGGGACCACTTTTCTTACATGTTCTTTCATTATCATTTGCATGCATTGCATGTATGTGCATGTTGTTGCATGTATGGGGTTGTATTTGTGAGACCCAGTCTCGATAAAAAAACCATAACTTCCTCATATAGTAATGAAATAAAGAATTTCAAAATGTTATGGAAATATGAGAAGGAGGTGCACAAAACCCAAAAGACCATTTTAAAATATTTAGATGAATGGGGAAGTAGTAATGGGCAGAAAGTGATTAGGTTTTTTTGTGGTTTTAGAAAACCATAGTGGTTTTCCTCGGTCACAAATCTATATATTCAAGCCTTGTCATTTGGGAAGGGGGATTTGGGAGTTTTGTATATGAGATGGGGAGATGTTTTCAGATTGAAGAGAGGATTTGAAGACTCCATTGTGGCAGATTTCTATTTACATAGAAGCTCATGGTTTAGGGAACTAGTGAGCTCCATATTTGGAGAGATATAGTGAGCTAGTGAAGTCTATGTGAAGGGAGCTTGAAAGATTCAGCTGAAAGAAGGTTGAAAGAGACTAATAAGACATTTATGTTGCAGGTTTGAAGGTGTAATACAATAGCAAGAAGGTTCATGGTTTCATGGTTTATTTGCAGCAGTGATTTCTAATGATGAATGCAGGAAGAAAGAACTAGAATAATGTGAAAG
This sequence comes from Sequoia sempervirens, assembly GCA_007258455.2. Classification (NCBI taxonomy): domain Eukaryota; kingdom Viridiplantae; phylum Streptophyta; class Pinopsida; order Cupressales; family Cupressaceae; genus Sequoia; species Sequoia sempervirens. The sequence goes on from VDFB02083317.1 coordinate 261,203, forward strand.
AAGATAAATTGAAGGACATATATTTTTATATTTTTATTTGCTGTTGTAAATCAAATTTACAAAGTTTTGCAATGGTTTTCATCAGCCCCATGTGGCTACAAAATATTGTACTTCATTTATGCTTTGTTGTTGTAACAATTCATGAGTCTTTGAATGAGAAACATGAGACCTTACTTGCAGATTTTTGGTGTTGATTTAAACAACACTTGTACTACAACCCCCAACAATCATATGATAGCATGCAAAAAAATGTCGTGAACCCAAAAATAAAAGGATCATACATACCTCCACCACTATCACCATCACCTACACACTATCAAAATCTACCATACACCCCATATAACACACCCCCTTTTCAAAATCCCACCTATAACTCATCTACCATCCCACAATATAACAGATATGCTCCTCCACCAAACCCTCAAGACATAATCAATCGATTTGTGGATCATTTCTCCTATAACCTAGACATGGATGTAATCTTGGAAGAGTTGTACATGCTAAAGAATAACAATGGAGAATCCTTTGTAAATTTCCTACAATGAAGGAGGCAGAGAGATAGCAAAAGCAAATGGTCTATTCTTGAAGAGCAACAAATAGGGATCATCATTGCCAACGTGGACACATATCTATCATTTCAATTGAAAATGCAATGTGTCACACCAAATGAAGAGCTTATCCGTAGGTCCCTTAGCATTGGAAGATCCCTTATCACACAAGCATACAAGGACAACTGACCATGTACTAGTTCTAATGACAAGCCCTATGCATGGACCAAGAACAAGAATGTAACTAAAAATGGTGTCGTTGATGCAAAAAAGGTCCTAAGTGCTCCCATAAAACCAAAAATCAACCAACAAACACACAACACAAAATGCAACAAACAAACACATAGCTACCAAAAAACCAAATCAACAATGCCAACACACAACAAAGAGGACCACCCCCTAGTAACAACTAGCCTCAAAAACATAAGTACACACCATTGGGGGAACCCATCGAAGCATTCATGCAAAATTTGGTGCAATCAAATCTAATCACTCTCCCAAACCATCAAAATTACAAAGTGTAAGAGAAGGGGACCACCACGTGTGAGACCCTAGGTCACAGAGGACCAAGACAGGAGAGGCTTCCCTAAATTACCTCAACTAAGTGTAGTGTAAGGAAATGCAATGCGAGAGTGACAAGGACCATGAGGCCTCTCAGTCACTCTGTAGACCTGAAATGCAAGAAGGAGCTAGGCGAGTCAATTTTTAGGTCTAACACTACACCTCAGGAAGCTCTCTACCTAAGGATGAAAGTGTGGTCTCTGGATGACAGCACGACGCACTGGCATCTCAAAAGTGTGTTGGCATCCGTATGACCAGACAATAGTGAAGACGAGGTCAAACCCAAAAAAAGTAGCTAATGACCTAGCTAACTAACTAAAGGGCCAAAATGATGTGATTAAGTAAATGAAATATTCTCAAATAGTATAAAGAAAAAATGCAAGAGTGAGAAGGGCAAGAAGGATCTCACTAAGGAATTCATTCGCTAGCTGGTTCTCGAAAAGCATGTACTCCAACACATAGAAAGAGGAAAATTTTGGGTGGTTGTATAGGGGTCTACCTCAGTCATACCTCGTTTAGGTGTTTCCACCTCCATGGACATCCAAGAGAATGAGATAAAGAAAACAAAGTAGTAAAAGCACTAAAGCACTACAAAATAGTAAAGTGCTAACTCAACCAAGTGATAGAGGAGAGGAGAGGGAAGCTTACCACCTCCACCAAGAGCACTCAAGGCTACTTGGGGGAGAATATGAGAGTACTCAAGCCTCTGCTACAATGGTGTGGTCCCAAACTTTCTCTACAAAAGTGATGGAGTGTTGCTTTGGCTGCAATGGAATGCTTTTATGCTTGGAGTGAGTGAGAATGAGCTTGTGAAGAAGCTGGATCGAATGCTTGGAGGATTGGAATGCTTGTTCAAGGAGTAAACTTGAAGAAGGAATGAAAGAAATAGCCATATTCGAGTCAGTTGGTTGAAGGGGGCGTTACAACCTGACTCCCAATGAGAAGTATAACGCCTCTCTAGGTTCAGTCGTAGGAATCTGCTAGGGACGTAAGCATGTTGCATGAACCTCTGCGCGCCGCACAGGTGACCCTATAGAAATTCCTCCATTGATGCTCAAAATAGGTGCCAAGTGGGATGCAAGTAGCGGGCTTAGGTGGAATTAAGCCTCTAAACTTGGTTTTCTAAGGTGGATAAAGGCAAAAAGGGGATTTGCACATGGGGTGAAAATTTACTCCTATACATTTTTCCCCCACTTTAGTGAGCACAAATACAGATGAGTGCTCGATAAAGTAGATCAAGAAAGAGATAACATTTAGAAATGTATACCTAAACCGTCGAGGAAGTAGACCATGATCTAGCAAACCTGGAGGTGCAGGGAAAACAAAGGACTCCATAGTTGCTTGGAACTATGAAGTTGGAAAAACAAAGCGTCTTATAGGCCTGCAGACCTGCAAGGAGGCAACCCCAAGATCTCTCGCATGAAGGAAGCCCCATTAACTAAGCACCTTACAGGCTTGTGGACCTACAATAAAGGTATCCCCCAAAAAATCTAGCATGGAGGAAACCCAAAGGAAGCGAAATCCACAGAGTCAAGAAGTGGCCATGTAGGCAAGGAAGCGGACTCCGCAGAGTCAAGAAGTGGCCACGTAGGCAAGTAAGTGGATAGTCGTGCATACCATCGATGATTTGGAAATATTTCAAAGGGGTCCGCTCAAGGGATGCGCTGCTTGAAAGGTGAGGTCTAGTCAGGTTGCCCCCGAGCTAGATGTGAAGAAAATGAAATAGGTCTAGTTGGGCTACCCCCAAACTAGATGTGAAAGGCATGGAATAGGTCTAGTCGGGCTTTCCCCAAGCTAGACATGAAAGAATCCATTCAAGGTAATGACTTTCAAAGAGGGGGTCCCTTGGGAACCCATCGTGAAGAAAAAAGGCAGTCCACTCAAGGGACACACAGCTCGAAAGCGAATGTTCTTTCTCAGAGCAATTCATCATCAAGGAATTTGAAAGGAAGGATGCACCCCCATGTGAGGGGATGATCAAAGTTGTTCCTGCTTCAGAGGAAGGTTTCAAGTCCTTTCTTTACAAACTTGTGATGAAGGAAACACATTTTGTTATGGTTCCAAGTTGAGAATACGATTCTGGAGAAAAGTTTGTGCATATTTTCAAGAAAAGACTCGTTGACAATGAATGCATTTTTTGAAAATCAAAATTTTAAAGAAAGGTGTTGTCACACATAAGAGGGAAAACTCAAACAAAGAAGAGATAAAGTTAAAGAAAAAGAGAGAAAATGCAAATAAAGGACACAGGGGTAGCCTAATATTTCAGGGTCAGAATTGCTCATCAATATATATATGTATTTATAGTAATAGTATATAAATGAACTGTCATCAACCCCCTACTATATCAGGCCATATGAAGAATGGACAAGAAGACAAAGTAAAAACAAAAAAATTGGGTCAACATAGAAGGTGAGCCTAAATGCCCCCAATGCTTTGCATCGTCCCCAATTTATCGAATGTCAAGCACAAACATGGAAGAATGATGATATAAATAGAAGAAGGTTTATGAAACAAAAACCACGCCTATATCCAAGCACCAACGGGGGTTACAAGGGTCATCTAGGCACACATAGCACAAATACGGGGGAACACATCACAAAACACACACACACACAAGATCAAGAAAGGGCCTCCTCCTAATCCTCATAAGGGGAAGGAGAACGAGCCTACAATGGTGGGATGTTAAGAGGAGGAGCATCCGGCCCTCCCGCAACAAATGCTAAGGAAGAAGCCCCTGCAAGGTCTTCTTCACTGAGCTCTTGTGGAGCTAAGGCCAATGATTTCGCGAAGATCACTAACAAGGCCGACACTTCATCCACAGAGTTAAACATGAACCCCATAGGAGCGTCATGTCTAAATTCAATGGATGGGATAGGCTATACCTGAGGTTCACCACTAGGCTCACTGAATGACTTAGGATTGGCGATGAACTTAGTGGAAGCTCTTTACTCTAGTAATGGTAATTCAATAGGCTATAGAAGTAAACTAGAAACACTATGTCATTGAGTATGTAAAACATTCACAGAACAGAACAGATATATATGAAGCATTGCAGTCTTTATTCATGTACTTGTAGTATTACATTATCATATCAACAACACCCCCTGCCTACGAACCATACAGCAACATAAATAGTTAACTGGCATCGGTTGAGAGCACCAACTGTCGGCAACTGACAAGTACTAACTAATCCCGAGTGCTAACTGACCCGAGTGCTAACTAGTCCCGAGTGCTAACTAATCTCGAGGACTAACATTATTTATTTGCTAATTAACTATTTAGCAGCTTACATCATCCCCCCTCAGAAAAAATCATCTTCCCAGATGACAAATACAATACTGGGAGATCAATACATAAAATTTCAGTGAGAAGAGGGTTGAGAGGACGTCCCTGGTGGCTAGGGGACTAATGAAGTGGTAGCCAAAGTGGTCAGTTGTTGTAGTCGGTAAACCTCCTCTATACGCTACTAAAGGTGATGAGAGGCCTTCAATTCCTTCTCTCGAGTGGTCTTGACCAGGTGCACTGCCTCCTTCAAGTTTTTATTGACCCTCTCTAGTTCTTTGTCCTTTTCTGCCAGTTGGCGGCCCATCTCATCCTCCAGTGCTTTCATCCTCTTCTCCATACTTTGAATGCTTGTATCCCGAGTGATCACTTCCAGTTTCTCCTTCTCCAACAAGTGAGTGAGCTCTTGTATTTTCTTTTCAAACGATTCTGCCTTGGCCTGTATTTTACGGGAAAGGACGATGGCTTGATCCGCTTTCCTTGTCATTTTGTTTAGATGGATCTCATACTCTTAACAGGCTAGAAATAATGTCCTGTATGCTGTCTCCATCTCAAATAACTGTGCCACCAGCTTGTCGTCTCTCCCATGCAGAACTTGCCTCTTTGGAAACCAAGTAGCCATCATTTATGGTGTCTTCTTTGCCAACCAATCACTAGTAAATATCTTTTCAAACTCTCTACCACTCCCTAAGTTCAGGAACTGAATGATCCTTCGTGCCTCCTGCTCAGTTATGGGTGAGTAGTTCTGGTGCAGTGTCTTTGCAATGTCAGACACTTCTTGGATGACCAACATAATAGGCTCAAGGCTGTGAATGTACCTCTCGATTGTACCTATTGGGTCCTCTCAATTTGGCTTGGGGATTATCACAGCAATCCCTTCTGATACATCATTATCACTGGATCCACTGGCATCTCTGACATTACCCACAACTGTAGGTATGGCCATTTGTGGTGTGGTAAGAGGCTCCTCTTCTGAATCAATATGGATCACCTGTGCCTTCTCTCCCCCCTCCACTACTCCTGGCTGCGTATTCTCCACTGCCACCATCGGCTGAGTGCTCCCCGATGGTGCGGCATCTCTGCCCACCTCTGCCTTCATCAATCCTAGTGAATGTATGGGGGAGATTTCCTCCTCCCGAATAGGTGTTCCCATTTTCCGTAGCCATCCGTCTACACCCTTTGTCTGAAGTATCCCTCCTGGTGATGTCGGTGCATCTGTCTCACCTATTATACCCTTTGGTGTTGTGTCCTTCACCACCCCTAGTGGTGTCATCTCGCCTGTTGATGTAACTACGCCAACTATGCCACCTTCCTCGACCTCCTTGTCTATCTCTTGTTCAGTTGGGGCTTTCACTGGAGTATTAACATCTATTGAATAAACTCTGACTGGTGAAGTACTATCAGCAGATGAAGACAGTGCTAACTGCTCATATTCTTCGCTATCAGCCTGTTTCCTCTTCCTCTTCACCATCTTTGGCTCTTCTGTTGTGCTCCCAGTATCCAAGGTCGTCCATCTGAAAACTATAGGCCAAGCACTATCATAATCCCTTGCTGGCTGAAATTTTCCCAATTTCCCTTCTGGCACTTGATTGTAGATGACATCCAGAAAGAGGGCTACAAGCTGTTGGGTCATATAGAACGCCTTGTGTTTGCATTCTAAGAACTCTCTAATCCTTTCTAATAGGTATAGTGCCCAATTGTAGACCTTTCCCCCACTCAGCCCAAACATATACTCAACCATCTAGGTTGCGATATCTGAGGCTCGGCTGGCACCTATCAACTTGCATTTGATAAGATCCATAATGCATTTCCAATCACCATTCCGCAGCATATTTTTCTGTAACCCTCAAGCTCCTACACTCCAGATCATTTCCTTTTCTTTGGCAGTGACATTCAATCGGAAAATTCTTTTAACAATCATCTCTTTCTGTTGCGCAGTCATTTTCGTAGTCAACTTGGCAACCACCTGCCCAGACACAGGTATGCCAAAGACTCTTCAGAAGTCTAAGGGATAAAAGGCCACGGTAACTGGAAACCCTTCGTATTCAATTATACTCCTGTGGCTATGCTGATTGTAATTGGCAACAATATCTCTCAAATATTCTTCAAAATCCTTAGCATTAAAAAAGGGACACTGTGCCACCTTGTCCACCTGTATTGTCGCCAGTGCTTGCTTGATGGGATAGTCGGGTGCCGTCTCCTGCCACCATGTCTTGCACTCTATGCCTGTGAGACTCTCCCACGTCAGTGAATCTGCAGTTACAGTATCAGCTTTCCCCTTATCTAACTTGCCTCCGGTCACCTTGGATTTCAGTGTTATTTTCCTTGCTTTGGTACTCGTGTTGGCATCCATTTTCCTGCTCCTGAAAGGATGAAACAGCCAGAGAATAACTTTTCTGGATAAGTGAAAACCCTTAACGACTTTTGGGGCAGTAGTAGTTATTCTTTCCTGGTGAAGGCTCTAGTCAATAAATGGTACGGGCTTCTTACTATGCCGTACGAATTTTTCCTGAACCCAACGTACGGCCTTCTCCCTAGCTCATACAGCCTCCTCTCTAGCTGAGCGTACGGCCTCCCTTCTCCTCAAGCGTATGGCCTCTTCTCTAGTTGGGCGTACGACCTCCCTTCTCCTCAAGCGTACAGCCTCTTCTCTGGCTGAGCGTACAGCCTCTTCTCTAGTTGGGCGTACAACCTCCTTTGTCTGCAAGCGTACAAACTCCTCCCTCTTCCAGTGTATGGCCTTTCTCTTCCAGTGTCTAGAATTCTTCAACTGTAACCATACGGATTTATTTAAGTGTAGGCGTACGGCCTTGGATTTCTTCAATCGTATGAAATCTTCCTGATGGCGTACGACCTCTCCTCTCTTCTAGCGTACAACCTCTTCTTGAATGTGTACGGCCTCTTCTTGAATGTGCATGACCTTCCTATGTATTGACTTCACCTTCTCCCTGATGTTCAACCGTATGGACTTTACCATCACTCGTACGGCCTTCACCTTCACTCGTATGGCTCTCAAGCTTGTTTCCTTTTGCTCTTGTCGATTCCTCTTCAATGTGTTCTGAATGCTGAGTGATGGTGCCCTTTTTGACTTATAGCGAGTATCCTCTTTAGGGTTAGGTCGTACGCCACTTCTCCATTGTAATTTTGTAATATTATTTATTTTCATTTTCCTTCCCTTGAATACTTTTAATTTTTTAATTTTCCACTTCCTTTGATTTTTTCTTCATCCACCTTTCTAATACTTTTATTTTTCCTTTTGATATTTTTTCTCTTTCTTCAATTCTATTTAATTCCCACTCCATATTCCTTTCATTTCCATCTTCTCTCTCCTCTCTCCTCCATTTGCCTTGTTTTTCTTCATTTATTCTTTTTTCTTCATTCATTTTTCTACCCTCATTCCTTTTGTCATGACTTTTAATTTTTTTCGCTTCTCTCTTTAATTTTTTCAATTTTTGTTTATTTTCTCTCTCATCTCCTTTCTCTTCCTGTTTAGATGTTCTTTTTATTCCCCGCACTCCTTCATCCATTGTAACCTTCAATTCAGACACATAGTACCATTTGCATGTATGCGGGGACCGCTTATAGCAGTCTTCTTCACAACATGATCCTATATACTGTATATCAAACCATTTATCAAGTAATGGAGCGAGACTAGTACCTTTGAAACTGTCGTCAATATATCGCTTGTCGTAACGTTGGTACCACATAACCTCTTTGCCTTTTACAATTAGTGGCTCGGCTACGATAGGTATTATTTTCCAAAGCCCATCTTGTGTCACAAACCTTGACACATTCCATCATTCTCGTCTTGAGTGCTTAATTACATCTTTAGTGTACTCGTCCACACTTGAAATGAATATGTCTTTTGTCATTCTTACAGTCTTTAAACAAGGAGTTGTTCGTTCAAAATAGGTTTCCCACTGCTCATCAGTTCAATCATTTGCTTCATCATCAACATCCTCGAGTTGACACAGACTTCGTTCCTAGGCGCGTTGTTCCTCTTTCTCTTTTTGTGCCTTGGTGTCTAATTCTTTCACCAAGTATCCTCGCTTGACACCTTCATACGAAGCTATGTAACACCAATGTCCACCCATTCTCCACCATAATGCTGGTGTCCCGAATACTAAATTAGTCAGGTGCTTATGCATCCGGGGTACAGCAATACCTTCTACCTTCTTCTGCACCAGTCTCTCTTTGATGATTTGGTCCACGCTAGATTCCATCCAAACTCCTTCGGCTACATAGCCGAGGCCTCCCAGACCCCAGTCATATTATTGCGAATCCTCTCCTTGTACAACCCAGTCTTCTTTAGTAGCATATCCCAACATATTGATGTCAATAGCGTTCTCCTTCCTTTCTTGATACTGTTTCAACTTAGAACCATTGATTGCTTCTGGCAAGAGTGACCAATCTAAATTCTCCAGTTTTATAGAGCCATTGTCATGGACTTCCCGAACTCGGAACAGTCCTAACCAACGAACCTTGAATTTCCCTGGCTTAATCTCGTTACGACCGTTATATTTCAGAACTAACTGTCCTAGGCAGAAATTCATTCACCGGAGGTGCTTATCGTGCCAATACTTCCTTCTCCGCTGCATGTTCTCCATCATCCATTGTTCCATTATCCTTCGTTCATCTAGTTTAATAAGTTGGTATAGTCGTTATTTTAAACTTTCCATATCACCCAGCCGATTCTCCATGACTATCCTTAAGCTGGGCACCATGTACTCCATCGGCATCACTGCAGCCTGACCGTACATTAATTGAAAGGGTGTATGGCCCGTGGTTACCTTGTACGTCGTACGATATGCCCATAGGATGACTGGTAATCTCTCTTCCCAATCAAATTTTTCTATGCCACATGACTTATGGATGACTGATACTAGCACTTTATTTGTAGACTCTGCCTGGCCGTTAGCTCACAGGTAGTACGGACTTGATAGGTTGTGAAAGATCCAAAACTCTGTCGTCATCAACCTGATGACATGATTGACAAAATCCCCTCCACGATCACTCGTGATCTAAATGGGAATGTCGTACCGTGTCACTATTTGCTCATAGATAAATCTTGTTGTACTTTGCGCTGTATTGTCTGGCAATGCTCTAGCTTCAGCCCACTTCATCAGATATTCAGTAGCAACCACAATGTATTGGCATCGATGCAACTGACTCACCTTCAATGGTCCAATGAAGTCCAATCCCCATCGTTCAAACAAATCTTGTGGCTGTGAGGGATGCAGTGGCAAGAAGTCCCACTTCAATGGTTTCCTGACCCTCTAGCAGGTGTCGTAGCCTAACACCCATTCTCTGGCATCAGTATGCATCATCGGCCACCATAGGCCTGCCAAAAGTAATTTTCTTGCCGTAGCATCTGGTCTCATGTGACCGCCCACCATACCTTTGTGTGCCTCCTCCAGTATGCCTGGTATCTCTTCTTCCATAACACATCTCTAGAGGATCTGATCAGGCCCCATCTTGTAAAGCAAGCCATTGATCAACTGGAATGTCTTACTTTTCAAGACGAGCTTTTGCCTTTCCATTGGTGGCATTTCTTTGGGAAATATGGAGGTGGACAAGTATTCCCCAATCTTCTCATACCACGAGGGTAACACTGCAATTTGGAATAAGTGTGCATCCGGAAAATCTTCATTCACCCCTCCCTCAGCAGGTTCGCCCGATTGGATTCTGGACAACTGATCGGCAATCACGTGGCTCTTACCCGGTCGTACGATGATGGTAAATGTAAATTCTTGGACTAGTAATAGCCACCTACTTACTCATCCTTGAATGATTGGCTTGTTCACTAAATACATCAGGGCTTGATGATCCACATAAAAGGTGAACGACATGGCTAGGAGATAGTGCCTAAAATTTTGTATGGAGTAAACCATTCCTAGTGCTTCACACTCAGTCGTACTGTAATTTATTTTTGCTTTTGAAAGTAGCTGAGTGGAAAAGAATACAGGTTGGTCCAACGCATGTGCTCCCACTTGTGCTAGTGTTGCTCCAATGGCGAAATTAGAGGCATCCACATGTACATGAAACTCCTTATCCCAGTCCAAATAGATCAATATAGGTGAGCTGATCAATCAGTCTTTCAGTTCGTTGAATGCTTTCTCCTGTTCTTCAGCCCATATGAATGGTTGGCCCTTCCTCATTAGTAGGTCAAGAGGATATGACACTTGTGCAAAATTTTTAATAAATCTCCGATAGTATCCCACATGCCCGAGGAAGGACTTCACACCAGTGACATTCTCTGGAGCCTCCGTCTGTACGATCACTCGCACCTTGTCGGGATCGGTTTTCAACCCAGCTTTACACACAATGTGTCCGAGCAGCTTTCCTTGTGGCACCATAAATCTACATTTCTTAGGATTCAAAGCAAGGCGGGCTGCTCGACATCTTTCCATGCACTTGCCTAGAGCTTTCAAATGTTTTTCTTTATCACTCTAAATTGTCCAATCATTGAGAAAGGATTTGAAATTACCTACAAACATTTTGTCAAAAATGTGGAATATTATCCTCTGGAACGTGGCTGGTGCATTGCACAGTCCAAACAACATATGGTTATATGCGTAGACCCCGTCCTCAACCACAAACGTAGTCTTCAATTTGTCTTCCTCCGCAATACTAATTTGGTTGTAGCCCAAAAATCCATCTAGGAACGAGTACATTTCATGCCCAACAACTTCTTCGAGGATTGTGTCGGTGAAGGGAATAGGGAATGGGTCCTTGATGGTCACTGCATTCAGACTCCGGAAGTCAACACATATTCTAATTTGCTCCTTTTCTTTCTTCAAGGATATGATGATTGGTGATACCCACTCACTGACATCCACTTTGAAAATGATGCCTGCTTCCAACATCTTCTCAATCTCCTCTTGTACTTTAGTGGCATAATTTTTATTCATTATGTATGGTCTCTTCCGTACGGGCTGGGCTCCCGGTATGAGAGGGATCCTGTGTATGCATAACTCTGGTGGTATGCCTTTTAGATCTTTATCCGTCCAGGCAAAGGCATCTTTATACACCATAAAGATTTTGAATGTTGTCGCCTTTAGTACAGGATCCCAATCATCACCCACAAGAATCTCCTTAGGTTTTTTTGGTTCCCCAAGGTTTACCATCATAAGTGTTGGCTCCTCGTACTTGATGATTTTGTCCCATTCAAACTTGTGTGCTGGTGTCACATCCAATTCTGTCGTACCTTCCTTGTACTTTTTGTACTCTAGAGGAAATGTTTCACTAGTCAAGCCTTTGTCTTCGTCTGCTTCCCCCTCCTTGACTTGTAGCATGTTGCAATCAAGGTGGAAGACTTCATAATCTTCCATCTTCCAGTGAAATAGTCCGTTTAGTGAACTAGTCACATCCTCCGAGCAACTCCCAATCTCTAGTACGCCTTCTTCATTTGGCTCCATTAATTCTCTTTCGTCATCAACATTTGATTCTCCTCCTGATTCAGATGCCAAAGACACCAAATCTTCGTTGACTGCCTGGTTCTTCAGATCAATAGTGTACTTCCTCCCCCGACTCTCTATCGAGAGTGTATTCCTTTTCTAGTTGTGGTTTTCCTTGGCAATGATCAACCATCCCCATCCCAGTAGTGCATCGTACACCTTTTTCTCTAGTGGGATGACGACAAAATTTAGCAAAAACTGCTGCATGCCGATCGAGACTTTCTGTTCCATTAGTGTACCAAGGGGTTTGATACCATAATGATCTGCCCCTACGAGGTGGAATGTTAGGGGCTAGAGAGTTGGCTTACCCAAACATTTCCATGTTTCCTTTGGTGCTATGTTTACTCCCGAACCTCCATCGATGATAGTGTTAGATAATGTCATTCCCAAAATCTCCATCTCGATGACGACTGGTTTCCTCCCGATACTTACTGCGAGTAGCATTGGGTCCGTAGTCTTGGCTACTGGTTCTAGCATTCGTTCTGGCGGACCCTTCTCAAGATTGTCTTCAATAGAATTTGTAAGCGCTACTCTCAGATGAGGCATCGTTTGCAAAAGGTCAATTACCTTGATTGGTACGGTTGTGTGAAGCACCTGCTGTACTATGTTCTTCTCTGACTCTGACTGTAGCAATGTACAGGTAGCTTTAGAATTTCTACGTTCATTCACCATTTCCTCTTCTACTCTTTTCTTAGCTTCCCGAAGTCTTTCTTTCTCCGTACGAGGGTCTGGATAATTTTCCTTCTTCGATTGCGCCCTTGTGATTTCCAAGACTTCTTCGTCGGCTATCTCCAACATATTGCTACTACCTTTCTGCTTTGGATAGTTGATGTCTTCATGATCACCCGGTCCACACCATTTGCATAACTTTCCCCCGGTGCCTTGGCCGCTCTAACATTCCCTCGCAAAGTGACCCCATTCATTACAATTCTGGCACTGGATCATGGGTCGTCCTTTGCTATCATATTGAATTTTTCTTCTGGGCGTATTATTTCTTCAATTGTTATGGTAGCCTCTAGGGGATGCATTGTTGCTTTGTGGTTTTGGCGGTGTGGTCAGAGGGGTTGACTATTCTCCTTGGGTGAAGAATACTTGCACACTTCTTGCTTTTAAGTTGTATAGGTACTCCTTGATGGAGTGTCCCATAACTTGGCAAATGTCACAGAATAATCTTTTTGGGCAGTTCACCTTTGTATGACATTTCGTCTTGCATTTGGTACACCATAATTCATTTGCCTCCTTCGAACCTTCCTTGTCGGCTTTCAGTTCTTTCATAATCCACATCATGTCCCGACGAAGAGCTTGCACAGTTGTTGATTCATCTTCACTTTCCTCGACACTCTCTTCATCATCTTTCTTCTTCCCCTTCGAGGATGTCTTGCTTTCACTTTCAATGTCCATCGCCCGATTATATGCTTCAGTGTACAAGGATGGCAGTACCACTTTCATTTTTCGCCGAAGCAAGGGAATCAACCCTTCAATAAACAATCGCTTCTTTAGGCCAACTGTTGGCTATGCCTCAAGTTTTCCTATCAAGTCTTTTAATCTCCAATTGTAGGTTTGCACGCCCTCGTGCTTTCCCTGTTTAGTATTGTATATTTTTGTGACAATCTCTCTATCGTCCTATAGGAGTTTGAACTCCTCCTAGAAAGCTTGTTTCAATACCCTCCATTTGGCTCTTTATGCTTGATCTAATTCAAAGTACCAGTCAATGGCACTGTCTTTGAGTGTCGCTGGAAATTCTTTCAGCCACTGGTCGGGTTCATCATGTCCGCTGGCTATCCAGATAGTCTCACATGTCTTGCAATGTCGTACGAGATCTTCAGACCCATTCCCCATGAACTTAAGGAGCTTTTGTCAATCTGAATGAGCCATCTTTCCCCGTTGTCCTCGTGTGTTGGACCCGATTGGACTGGTGGTTTCCTCGCTATGTCCCTGTGCACCACTTGCACTCTTGGACATGTATGAGTCTCTCCCACATCCTCCGTTAGCGTCCTCAACACCGTGAGTCTCCTGGGGTTCCCTTTGGTGCTCTCTTTGCCCTGGGGTATGGAGCTCTAGTCTTCCACTTGTCAGTCGTTCATCGTCGTCTGAAAGGGAAAACTCTCGAAATCGTCTGATGTTGTTGCTCAATTCGTCTTCATTCTCATAGGGATCATATCTTCCTACGTATAGAGTGCCGAAGGGGTCTCCGTCCCTTCCTTCTTTCAAACTTTGGTGTGCTCGTCCAATGGATGTGTCTATTCTTGTAAGGTTTTCATATGTTCTTTTAATGCTCTGATTTATTTCAATTAAATCCTCATCCAGTTCCTTACTGGCTTGCTGCAGTCTTCTTCACCAGTTTTCTTGTTCTTGTAGCCTAAGTGATCGCCGAACTTGCTCTTCCTGAGTCTCGTGCCCATCAGGTACTTGATTCTTGTCTTTGTTTAGTCGTACGAGCATTTAAAATATGTTCAGGCAATCATTGCTAACTACCGGATGTACGTCTCCGGCTTGTGTCTCATTCTTCTTCTTCTCGTTTAGTTCATTCTTCATAGCGCCGTAGTATTTGTTGCCTTCGGCATTCCCGGTCTTCTTCTTCTCGGAGGTCTTGCAGAATAATGGAATGACAGGCCAGCAATCTGGGCATACGGTTCAGGAGGTGATTCACCTTGTCGTTCACTTCCAATCTATCCCATATAACTTCCTCAAGGATCTCCCGTATTTGGGATTCCCTACATACGTGATCTCGTAAGGATATCTTCCACAGATTGACAAGATCTTCCGTCAGTAGGTCTTCCCGTTCCTCATTAGCATTTACAGGTTCTTCCGCCGGTTGACCCATTATGCTGCCATGACGAGTGATGCCCTAGTCCGCTCAGGCAACGATGCCAAATGTTTTCTCCAGTAATGGTAATTCAATATGCTATAGAAGTAAACTAGAAACACTGTGTCATTGAGTATGTAAAACATTCACAGAACAGAACAAATATATATGAAGCATTGCAATCTTTATTCATGTACTTGCAATATTACATTATCATATCAACAACACCCCCCGACTATGAACCATACAGCAACATAAATAGTTAACCGGCATCGGTTGAGAGCACCAACCGTCAGCAACTAACAAGTACTAACTAATCCTGAGTGCTAAATGACTCGAGTGCTAACTAACCCGAGTGCTAACTAGTCACGAGTGCTAACTAGTCCCGAGTGCTAACTGACCCGAGTGCTAACTAACCCGAGTGCTAACTAATCTCGAGGACTAACATTATTTATTTGCTAATTAACTATTTAGCAGCTTACAGAAGTTGGGACTGGTTCCATCACCAAGACAAAACAAGTCAACACGGGGTCATCTTGCAGAGAAGGAAAACTCCTCCTACGTCCTTCGTTGCTAGAAGGACCATACTCCATCTCTTGTTTCATCAAAAGAGATGAACTCCCCATAGACGAGGCTAGAGGCATGGAGGAAGAGGAAGAAAGAATTGTAGCGGATACAACTGAGGTATTAACCATATCCACGGGCTTCGAGAAAGGCTGGATATTCAGAATAGACATCAACAAAGGTGGTTCCACCTAGGGAGTGATGAACACCTGTACCTGTTTAGGGTTAGGTGCATGCGTACTCCCAATGGAAGTCAGGAGCAATACGAGACCAAACTGGAGCAAAGCAGAAGGAAGGGAGGAAGAAGACATTGTAGGAGTCCTTGAAGCAAGGGTGATCATTTCTTTCTCCTTCCTTTTCTAGGTGGCTTGCTCAACCAAGAGAGCCTTTCACCAATGCTTGTGCTCACGTGCAAGGTGGTTTCTATGGCTCTTGGAGTTGGAGGCTGGAGTTTGCAAAGGAACAGGAGGTTCCTGCTCAACCATGGGGACATCCACTATGGTCATTTCTGGTGGAGGGATGGGTTCCTACATGGGATCAAGAGGAACGAGTTGAGGAGCAGCAGGAGGAGTTGAATTGAGAGCCTCGGCAGTGGGCCTCCTCCCATTCACTGCCTTAGGAGCAAGAGTGGTAGGAGGCCGCAAAGGTTGAGACAAAGAGGACTCTCCTTGGGAGACCTTCTTCCTATTATAATAAATGGGTCTAGGCTCTTTCAGTAGAACAGGAAGTTCAAAAGAAAGACACTTGGGCTTTCACCAAGCGGTAACCACAAGATTCTCCTATAGACAAGGAGAAGAACCTGATGGTACCCTAGCAGAGTGAGAAGAAGTGCCAGGCTGACCAGTGAAAGAGGAAGGAGGATCACGAGACCTCTTCTCTTCTTCCTTCTTTCAAGCTTGAGCAGCATCACTTTCAGCTTTTAAGCAAGCCCTATGTGAAACCACATAAGGCGAGGGAGGGTATCTGACTTTTGGCCTTACACGCCCTTTCTTATAGTTTTGATATGTTTAGTGTAGAAGGTTCATCCTCAGTGGAAGAGGACCAATGGGCATAGGCCAAGAATGGTCCAAGGAGTAGCTACCACATGCAACCGGTGGTCTATAATTGGTGTCATGAATTACGTGCATAGAGCCCCCATGGATAATTTTAGACATTTATGCACGACAGAGGGTATCACGTTCATTGCCACCAACCAAGGGATACCCAACTTCACCCTAAAGAGTTCAGACCTAGGGATGATGTCAAACAAGAGTTTCACTAATTTAGATCCAACTAGGACTAATAGGACAATACTACCCAAAGGAGGCATGGAAATCCCGTCATGTGTGCAAATAGTACTTACAGGTGCATTGTACCCATCCTTGAGTAGGAAGTTGATCAACATAATACCTCTGTTATTATGTTTACTTGTGATTTCAGATCAATGAGAACACCTGCTATGATGTTCCCATTGATCCATGCAGGGATGTAAAGAGGAGATGGCTCCTTGTTAAAACCCATCGGCAGGTCTTGTGAAGTGAAAGTTATACTAGTACCACTATCCATAGGCTACGCAGAGGGGATAGGTTGATGTGGGAAGGAGGCCATTATGCACACTAGACAATGCTTTCACAGAGTCCCTAAATGTTAATGGATAAGACGATAACCCAATCAAGGTTTCATCGTGCAATACCTTTGGAACCTTCCAACTACGCCAACTAGGGGTCATAGGTTGGGTTGTAAGGTGACAACCTTACAACACTCACACCTACAACACTCCTAGAGTACAAGGAAATGAACTGTCAAGATCGCAAGAATGGAACCAAAATAGTTCACATTAGATTCACCAAAAATGTAAGAGGGGGACCACCACATGTGAGACCCCAGGTCATGGAGGGCCAAGATGTGAGAGGCTGCCCTAACTTACCTCAACTAAGTGTAGTGTAAGGAAATGTAAGGCTAAAGTGACAAGGATTGTGAGGCCTCTCAATCACTTTGCAAACCTAAAATGCAGGAAGGGGCTAGGCGAGCCATTTTTCAGGTCTAACACTATGCCTCAGAAAGCTCTCTTCCTGAGGATGAAAGCACGGTCTCTGGATGACATCACAACGCGCTGGCATCTCCAAAGTACGTTGGTGTCCATATGACCAAACAATAGTGAAGATGAGGTAAAACCTAGAAAAACTAGGTAACGACCCAACTAATTAACTAAAGGGCCAAAATGATGCGATTAAGTAAATGGAATATTCTCTAATATTATAAAAAAGAAATGCAAGAGTGAGGAGGGAAAGAAGGATCTCACTAAGGAATTCGTTCACCAGCTAGTTCCTCAAAAACAATGTACTCCTACACATAGAAAGAGAGTAAAATGTTGGGTGGTTGTATAGGGGTCTGCCTCAATCAAGACCCCACTTAGGTGTTTCCACCTCCATGGACAACCAAGAGAACCAGATAAAGAAAACAATGTAGTAAAAGCACTAAAGCACTACAAAATAGTAAAGTGCTAACTCAACCAAGTGATAGAGGAGAGGACGGGGAATATTACCACCTCCACCAAGAGCACTCAAGGCTGCTTGGGGGAGAATATGAGAGTACTCAAGCCTCTGCTGCAATGGTGTGGTCCCAAAATTTCTCTATCAAAGTGATGGAGTGTTGCTTTGGCTATAATGGAATGCTTATATGCTTGGAGTGAGTGAGAATGAGCTTGTGAAGTGATAGAATGAATTCTTGAAGTTGTGAAGAAGTTGGATCGAATGCTTAGAGGATTGGAATGATTTTTCAATGAGTAAACTTGAAGAAGGAATGAAAGAAACGACCATATTTGGGTCAGTCAACTAAAGGGGGAGTTACAACTTGACTCCCAATGAGAAGTGTAATGCCTTTGTAGGTTCAGCCATAAGAATCTGCCAAGGACATCTGTGCGCCGCGCAGGCATCCCTAACAAAAATGCCTCCACTGACACTCAGAATAGGTGCTAAGTGGGATGCAAGCAATGGGATTAGGTGGAATTAAGCCTTCAAACTTGGTTTTCTAAGGCGGATAAAGGAAAAAAGGGGATTTCCACATGGGGTACAAATTTACTCCTATACACCAAGAACCTCAAGTTAAACCACCATGGTATAATGAGAAGGACCTTTGATATTTCTATAAGATAAAGGGACATAAAATGATGACCTGCGTGAAACTAAAAAAATATTATCCAAGATCTAATTGACAATGGAGACGTGACTGTCACTCATCAAACATGAAACCAAGACCTAAAGATATACAAGAAACTGATGCCAGATCATAACAAGGGAAATGACAATGGTAAGGGGAAGGATTATACCAATGCGGGTCATGTGTAAAACAATGTCATCGCATCTTGCAATAATTTCATACCATTAATCACAATCAAAGGGCCTAACACAGATTGTGAAATCAACACATGTTGAGGAAAGGTCACAATCCAAGGAGCATCATCGTCGCAACCTAGGGCACAACCCACAATTCCAAAGTTGAACCCTAGTGATTATAGTCTCCTAGACCAGTTAAAGAAGACCCCTTCTCATATCTCCATCTTGGAGTTGTTGAAACTATCCCCCGTGCATAGAGATATATTAGAAAAGGCTCTATTAGCTTCCTCTATACTCAAAAATCTTGATATTGGGTAATTCCAAGCTATGATAGAGAATAATACCACTCCCCATATTCTTACCTTCTTTGAACAAGACCTCCCAACGTAGTCATCACAAAATTGTGCTTTGAACCTTGAGGTCGTTGTTCACATGAATAAATTCAAAAGAGTCCTGGTGGTTGGAGGTGTTGGTCTAAATATATGTACCCTTCAGCTAATCAGAAACTTGGGTTTCTCTAAAGATGCCATTGAAAATACCAAAGGTGTTAGCATATGGGCATATGATGAACAAGAACAGGTTTCTCAAGGCACCATCAAGCTTCATATCCAAGTAGGACCTACCATTGTTGAAACCACTTGCCAAGTTCTTGATCTTGACCTTCCTTACAACATTCATCTAGGACAACCATGGATCGATCCCATGCAAGTTGTAGCTTCCACATACCATCAATGTGTCAAATTTCCTTATGGAGATAAATAGGTTACCATCCATGGTGATCCTGAGCCATTCTACTACTACAAGAACCTTGAGGAAAAATACTACAAAATATCGCAAGTACCAAAAAATGATGAAGGGACAACATCCTCCTCATTTTTTGACCCATCTTCCCTAGCATCTACCTCAAAACCCAAAAAACATATCATCCAAAACATACTAGATATCAAAGCAGTGATCAAGGACAATGAATGTGGGGATTATATTTGAAGGATTCCTTTGTGCTTGGAGAGTTACCTCTTTCTCCTAAATCTCACGATAAGCCCAACTAATTAACAAGGTAGTTGAGATAATGAAGGTAGCCTCTACCACTTTCACCAAGTAGGGAGACTTGAACAAAGAAGTCATCAATAAAGAAAATGTATCCAAATTGTTATATCAAGATGACCGACCCATGCTCTTTCTTCCATTGGAAGATGATAATAAAGGATTGAAACTAATGATGGGATTGGGGTATAAAAAGAATGAGAAGTTGAGGCAGAATGACAATGGTTTGCTAGAACCCCTTGCTCCTGAGAAATGACCTAAGAATCCTGGTCTAGGATGTACGACTAGAAAGGTGATGGAAAGGGTGCTTCTAATAAATGAGTTGAGAATTCCTCTTGGTTACCAACATCATGTGGTAATAACCTAGACAAATTTCCCCCTGATGTCATTGAATTATTTGAGGATACCTCCATATTCATGATCACTACCCCATCCTTTGCTCCTAATAGAAAAATCATTGAACTCAAACTAGTATACTCTAAAATCATCAACTGGAACCAACGAGGACTAGCTATTTTGGACTCGTTTGAAAATGATGAAGCAATCTCTAAGTTTATGGGACTCCATGACAACTTTCCATATGGGGACCACAAAGTAGGGTTTGATATATAATTGGATACATAGGCTTACTATGGGGAAATGATTAAATCCCTCATTCATAAAATAAATTATATGAGAATCACTGTCGATCTTTAAGTGAAGACCACACTGTGGCACTTTCTGATCATAAAATAGTAAAAAGGGGACACATCAAATAGTGAAAACCTCTCTGAGGTGCCAAAGGATGACGGATTCAATATTCCTCTTAGTGTAATGCATCTAGAGAAGTCAGCGGTACTTGCAAAGAAATCCAATCTAGTGAATGTAGGGATAGAGGAGACACCGTAGATCACCTTCTATACAAAGTCACTACTGGATGAGGAACAAACAAACTTGGCAGCATTCTTAAAAGAGTGAAAGGAAAAATTTGCATGGTCTTATAAAAATACATTTGGAATTGATCCTGAAGTGGTTGTACACCATCTAGCAGTTTATGTTGAAGCTAAACTAGTCAAGAAAAAGCTAAGAAAGATGTACCCACAAATAGCATTGTTGGTTAAACTAGAATTTCAAAAACTCCTTGATGTAGGATTTATCGAATTGATAGATTATTATGAGTGGGTTTCCAACTTGGTGCTAGTCTCTAAACCCACTAGGGGCATCAAAATATGCACTAACTTGAAAGAATTGAACAAAGCATGTCCTAAAGATGACTTCCCTCTTCCAAACATCGACATCATTGTATAATTAACTGTTGGACATGAGATGTTATCACTTATGGATGAATTCTTAGGTTACAACTAGATAATGATGTCATTTAGGTTAAAGAATGTTGGAGTAACTAATTAGAGGGTGATGGCATTGATATAACACAAAATAACATTTAGATGTTTGTGGGGAACCTATTGCTAGAATATGATCTCATTTAGGTTAAAGAATGTTGGAGTAACTAATTAGAGGGTGATGGCATTGATATTTCATGACATGATCCACAAAACTGTTGAAGACTATGTGGATGAAATTCTAGCTAAGTCTAGAACAAGGAAGGAGCACATCGACGTATTGGGACCAATCTTTGATAGGCTCGAAGAGTACAAGGTGTGGTTAAATCCAAAAAAGTGTCTTTGGGGTCACATTAGGAAAGCTTCTAGGGTACATTGTATCACAAAGGGGAATTGAAATAGATCTAACCAAGGTAAAATAAATTCTTGTTTTGGAGCCCCTGCAAACATTGAAACAAATATGAGGCCTACAAGGGAGGTTACAATCTCTTAGGAGGTTTATAGCACAGCTAGTAGACAAGATCCATCCCTTTTCTGACCTTCTCCACAAATAAATAACATAAAAATGGGATTAGAAATGTTACAAATCCTTCCAAGAAATCAAGGATTATGTGTTGAGACCTCTTGTCCTTATACCACCAATACTAAATAAACCTTTGATATTATACATATCAGCTACATTAGTAGAATTAGGTGCTCTTCTTGATCAACACGATGAAGCAGAGAAGGGAAGAGCCATTTACTATATCAAAAAAACTTTGGTGGGATATGAGATGAACTATTCACACATTGAAAAGTAATTCCTAGCAGTAGTCTTCGCTTCACAGAAATTTAGACACTACATGTTGTCGCATCAAATAAAACTCATCACTAAGATTGATCCATTGAAATATTTTTTATCCAAGGCAAATCTCACTAGGAAAATGGCTAAATGGGTAATGATCCTAACATATTTCGATATAGAGTCTGTAGAGTGGAAGGCTATCAAGGGACATGTCATTGCAGATCAACTAGCAAAGGCACCCATCTATGCAAATAATCCATTAGTGTCTGAATTTCTTGATAAGTCATTGTTTCTCCTCAATGTAGTGGATTAGTGAAAAACGCACTTTGATGGATCACATATAGAACATGGGTCCAGAGCAGGAATTCTCTTCATCACCCCTTAAGATGATTGTATTCCCAAATTATACCGGCTATCTTTTCCATGCACCAACAACATTGCCAAGTATGAAGCTCTTATAATAGGGTTGAGAATTGTTGTACAATGGAAAATACAAGAATTAAAATTCTATGGAAATTCACAACTAATTGTTAATCAAGTCAATGATGATTATCAAACAAATGATGATAAGCTCACACCTTACAAGAAGATGGTAGAAAGTCTCAAGGACTTTTTCATCGACATAACATTTGAGCAAATACCTCATGTCAACAATAAAGTAGTTGATGCTATGGAAACCATTGGATCCTTATTAGACAAGCTGCATAACATTATTCAATGTGAATTCCATGTTGAGTAGCTTCTCGTACCAACATTTGAGGTACCAGAGTCTGAATTTGTGTGTGAAATCGTTGGTGTTGGTTCCCCATGGTATCATGATATCTTTACCTACCTAAACAAAGGTATCCTTCCAACTGTCATTACCCCAAACCTTAAGAAAACCTTTGTAAAGAAAGCATCTTGATTCGTTATCCTAGGTGAAACCCTTTACCATTGAAGCATCGAAGGGACATTATTATGATGCCTTAACCAAGAGGAAGGTTTGATTGTGTTATCAAAAGTACATGAAGGCATTTTTGGAGCACATTCTAGTGGTATGACTTTGGCAAAGAAATTGTTGAGGATAAGGTATTACTGGCCAACCATGGAATTGGAAGCTCATTAGAAGTGAAGAAGTTTATCCAGTGTCAACAACATGGGGACCTTATCCATGCTCCAACTCAAGAACTCCAACCGATTGTTACACATTGGCCTTTCTCACAATGGGGACTTGACCTCATAGGAAAGATCACCCCTACATCATCTAATGGTCATAAGTTCATCATTACAACCACTAAGTATTTTACGAAGTGGGTTGAGGCTATCTCTATGACCTATATTACAAGAAAAAATTCTTCGAATTCATCCTGAACTACCTTATTTATCACTACGGTGTTCCACAAGCCCTTATCTCAAATAATGGAACACCTTTCAAAAACCAGGATGTACGTGAGCTATGCCAAAATTTCAATATATAAAACTAGTTCTCTACCCCCTACTATCCTCAGGGCAATGGTCAAGATGAGGCTACAAACAAGACCATACTAAAAATATTGAAAAAGATGGTCAATGAAGCTTGTCGTGACTAGCACTTGCAATTGAATCATGCCTTACATGGGCCTATAGAACCAGTATCTGCATGCCTATAGGTGCTACCCTCTTTTCCCTAATGGATGGAACTAAATCCATACTACCCATCAAGGTTGAGTTCCCATAACTGAGAATATCATTGAAAATTATTATTATTGATAAAGAATACAAGGTGTCTCAGTTGAACGAGCTAGAATTATTGGATGAGCATCGTCTTGATGCTTTGAACACTTGCAAGAATATTAGAACCAACTAAAAAGGAGCTACAATAATAAAATCAAGAGTTGGTCCTTCTAAGTAGGAGATCTTGTACTCAAGGAGAATCAGAAGAATGTTCCAAATACAGAAAGCAAAGGTAAGTTTGAGCCTAATTAGTTGGGACCGTTTATGATTACAGCTAGTTATGGTTCAAGATCATATCAATTATCAACACCTAAAGGAGAACCCTTGTAGGAACCCATCAACAGTTTGCACCTCAAAAAATTTTATGCCTAGGCTTGAAGGGTATAAATCCAAAAATCTAAAAAAATAAAAAAAATAACAAAAATCTAAAAAAATAAGAAAAAGAATTGAAAACAATAAAGAAAAAAATTGTCCTCTAGTGTAAACTACTTTGATGGCACTTTGGGCAAGTACCTTGGTGAAAACCTAGAAAATAAGCACCTTGCATAAATAAGCACTATCCATCCATCATTGACTCTTTGACTTATCCAGCTTCACCATTCATCATATTCATACGTCGTGTCCTATTATACTATTTATTCCATCACCCATCTACATCAATATCATAGTTGGATATTGTGTAAGTATCATATTCCCCTTTAGTACTACATGGGCACATTCCTAAGTTTAATTTGTCCTGCCTATATCGAGGTAGTCTATCGCATCAAACTAGGGGTGATTTGTCTATACTTGCATTGGAGCATGTTCTTGTATATCTTAAGGTTATTCTTGAAATCTCTCAAAAAATCTCAAAATATTTGAAAGTCATCAAAATCCAAAAACATCAAAATCTTGTATAGCCAAAAATCTAAAAATATTCAAAAAGTTGTAAATTCAAAATCCAAAACATTCAAAACACATCAAAATCCTCATTTTAAAAGGGTCAAAAAGTCAAAAAAATAAAAAACATACCTTGTTTAACTACGTTGTCTCTAAGCTTGAACATAGGCAAGGCCATCACTGATGAGCCCCTGAGACACTTTAGGTTAGGAGTCCATCACAATAAACTGACAATCCATCAAGTGATTTTTATCTCATCAATAAATGGTTACTAGTCAAAGTTAGTCGAAATACGTGGTCTTTGTATGTATAACGTAGGCAAGGCTAATCTTTGATGAGCCCCTGATGCCCTAGGTTAGTCCCTCTTAGGTCTTGTTCAAAACTTAAAAAACACAAAAACATTGGAAAACTCAGAAAACACAAAAACATTTGAAAACTCGAAAAAATCCTAAAAAGTCTCAAATAACCTAAAAACCTAAACATCCAAATACACCTAAAAACACAAAAATAGCCTCAAAAACTTGCAAAACACCGAAAACATTAAAATATTCCAAAAATTCCAAAACCACCCATCCCATTTCGCTTTCACTTGCAATAAAATTCCATTCATAATAAATCAATCGTCACTTTCCACCTTTAGTAAAACAAGTGGAAGCAAGTGTGGTGAATTCATAAAGTGTCAACTTGAATGTGAAAATATAAAGTCTAGATCATGAGTAAATAAGTTGGTAACTTTTGTATCAACGACCTATCAAACAATTATTCTTAGTCAAAACATCTGATAAACATGTCCTAGGATGCATCCTTCCTACAATGGACATCATCATCAGAAACCACCTTAGCTATGTTACTTTGGCAATAGATATGAATAACATTGATTGTTTGTTCATTTTGATCTTTTCTTGTGATTTATCTTAGTGACCCATTTTGAGGACCTCTCGATGATGTCTATCAAAACAATTTACAGAAAAGGGAATGGGGCATCAATCATTATCTTTCATTTTTTGTGCTTGTGGGATGTTCTTGTAAAATAAATTTGGTGAATACTTGCTTTGTTGTGTGTAGGGAGGTCATTTTGAATAGATTGTTGACTATTGTGTATGCTTTGGTCCGAAATTTTCTAAACTTCTAAACTAAATTCCAATGGGGTTTTCATATGTCAAGGTCTAAGAAAATATTATCCTATCTGTTTGTAGAGTCAAATTCCATCGCATTAGATACAAATCCATCCTGATTATTGATACCTTGATGCATCGTGTCTATGTGTTATATAAAAAATAAGGACTGAAATGATGAACTATCCCAATCCCTGAAACAAGAAAATCATCAATCTTGTAACCATATCTAATAAATTCTTGAAGACTTATAGACTTGTTGGACTTCTGAATCAATCTCAAAATCAATGGTTAATCCATTCATCTTATTCTTCTATCTTCATTCGGCACTAACATGGTATCATGATAGTCAACAAAAATAATAATGCATCCATCTTGCATCCACAAACCATCAACATATATACATCCTGCATAATCATATCATATGCATAAAATCATCAAATGAGAAATACGCAAAGAGAAATGCATCCATCTCATAGCATGTCATATAGAAAGATACTAAAAAAGAATAAAATATCTATCGCATTGCATCCATAACATAAATTATACATTGCATATTGCATAGTATCACATCATAAATCATACGTGACATCACATCATATGCATAAATAAAGAAACACATCCATAACATAAACATCTACATCCATCCATAACATGTGCATCCATACATAATCATACAACATCACATGAAATAAAAGAACACCATATCATAATCAAATCGGGCCATCTCATATATATCTCAAAATAATATTGTCATGATACAAAATTTGAGTCAATGTGTAATGTCATCAAAAAATGGATATACAAGAGGCTATCAAAATTAGTCAATGAATGTATATACATGTAACATATTAGGGTTGTACATCAAAAAATGTCTACAAAATTTGAGGCTAACCTCAACTCTATCTACCCTCATGACAATACTAGTCCTGATGACCACCTGACGGTTGTCGGTGGCCACTCCTTGAGGGCTACCTAACTAAAGGTCATATTGAGCCACTCAGTGCAACTCTGCTCCTTTGAGAATAGTCAAGTTGTCTCTTCTCTCTGGGGACATTAGGATGGTACAAAGTCCTGTAGTAAGAGGCCTCTGTAATGACCTCTTTATATAGTGGTGTAGGTACACTACCCTATCCTTCCTAGGCCTAAAAATGTGCAGTAGCCTCTAATTGTTGTCAGCACCTTGTCTCCTAAGCCAACTACAAATCCAATTGTTGTCTTTGTTGCCGCTCCTGGTCACACTCTCTAGTGACTTGTTGAACCTATATGTGGGCTGCATTGGGCTCCCCTATTAATTGTTGGACCTATTGTTGCAACTGGTCCCTCTCCACTTTAAATGCTAAAATCTGGGCATCTCATGGATCAAGACCCTGGGCCTATTGTTGTTGTTGTTGGTATGGTGGTGGTGGTGGCAGTGGTGGTCCCTAATGAAATGGAGGTATCAAGGGTATGTGCTCGACACCTATCCATCGTGGGGAGGTTGTTTATTTCCTCTACCCTATCCTATTCCATGTCCTTTCATCTATCTGACACCTCTCCCCCTGTCAGGTACCTATCCCACTACTGGGTTTTTCAACCAAACTGGTGCAAACTATAACCACTAGGAATCATAGGAAGGTTTAGTCCCTGCATCATATGGTCCACCAGTGTATACCCAGGACTATAAGACGAGTTGTCTAAAATCATCAATAGCTACTTGAGGCAGAATCTTTGCACCCTAATCAGTCTCTTTGGTCATTCATGAAAATACATCTTTGTACTCATGGGGGACAACATCCTGAATCTCACCAAATTATTAACCTGATTAGGAAGGTACCTCTCTATCATATGATGCTCCCAACCCTATAGATATTTGGTCTATCAGGTATAAAATAGATGTTGGTGGTCATCGAACCATGGTGGTACCTACAACCATGGTCTCCATCAAAAAAATTTCATCAATAACCCGTCTCCAGTACGGGATGCCTGCTAGCCCTATATGGTTGAGTGTAGTCGTGGCTCTGTATTGGTATACTATTTGATTGTCAACATCAATGTATGCCAAAGTAATCACTGATTTGAGCACAACTATGTTCTCCCAAGCCCAAATGTGAAGGAGTGTAACTCCTGCTAACAAAATTCATGCTCATAGATAGACAACCTGATACATATTGTTATATAGTGATGCAAGAATCACAAGGACCCAAGAAAAGAGTTTCATATTGGATATCATCCACACCCAGAAAAGTCCCCAACCAATGCAGAAACCTCGACCCCGCCTATCTAGAATGAGCACTCTAGAAATTAAAGCTCTGATAATCAAAGTCAAGTCAGGTACTCATCCTTAGTAATCATGCAAGTCAATTAGGCCATTATCCATCAAAATGGTATCTACACCAAGCACTTCATAGTAGGCATCTGCCCTAGCATCCACATCATAGATAACTCACTCACCATGAATCGACACTTTCAAGATGCACCACACATCCTCGAGAATGATAGTCGCCTCTCCAGTGGGAAGATGGAAGGAGGAAGTCTCGTTGTGCCATTGCTCCACCAATGTTGACATCATAGCTAAGTGGGTCTTGATCTCTAGCATTTGTGCCACAAATCCTAGCTTGATCACTACAAAAACATCCTCGCCTAGTCATTCAAATGGCGAATGTGAGATAGAATGTCAGGTTTGCACTCCCTCAACTAGATTGAGTGAACGATCTCCTACACAAATGAATTGTACTGCATCAAAATTGCTAATAAACTTATAAAATTTTAAAGTTTCTAACCCTAATTTGCAAAAGCGTGGCAGCATGGTGTGCACACCACTATACCAAAATGTCAATAGGCAATTATTTTTAAAAGTGTGGCGACATTTCAAAAGTGTTGTTATACCAACAATAGCACCACTATTTGTAAAAGTGTGACAACATTTCAAAAGCACCACTATACATAAAAACCTACCGCGCTACCCTTTGCAAAAGTGATTTGGCATTTTAAAGGTGATGTTGAACCTAACCTAGCAATGGAAATGCTATTTACAATAGTGCCACTACTCTAACAAAAGTGTCGCTAATCGGGACAAGAGCATCACTATACAATGATGCTATTGACTGACCTATTCGACTGAGCATTAAATGCACTAAAACACGAAAAACAAGGAAAGTTTTGATTTGTATATTGGGGGTCTTGTATCTACTGGTCACTAGTACTCTCATACCCTATCCATGAGGTGCTAAGGGAGCTCACGATCAGCCATTTCACCAAGGTGTCAAAGAAAAATCAGCAGAGTTTAACTAAAGTAGAGTGTGCAAATGATTTGAAAATGACCCCTCAAGCTCTATTTATGCCTAAAAATTAGGTTTTTTTCCCTAATTTGAGGGGGGAAATGGGATTTTAATCCTTTTTTGTCAAATTTTGAGCTAGGGAACCTATTTTGAGGCATTTTTCACATTTTTTAGCTTGTTTTTATGTCTCAAAGCCTATTTTTTGCACCTGAACCCATGTTGAACCTTTGCCACAATCTCGACCTAAAAATTAAAATTTTCACCCAATCTATCAAGGGGGCAAGGTACCAGCTTACTTCCTTCCACTGGGGCAATAGTGGAGCATCTAAGAAATTAGGAATTTTTAAATTTTTTATTTGACCTCAACAATGTAAATCTGAAAAGTGTCAGTCTATGAACCAATATAATAGGTACCTCATTTCAAAGAGGGGAAAAATGTAGACACTTAAAATTATCCTGATTGATATTGCACATCTGAATTTGATTACTAACACCATTTCATCCTAAATCGCCCCTTTTTTGACCATTTAATTAAATAATCTTCATTATTTAACGAAACTCATCATTTTCTCCTATCAATCAAATGATCAATATTATTTGGCTAATTCATCCCCTTTCACACTAATTTTCATCTTATTTAATTAGCTAATGCAAATTATTTAATTAAATTTCTTATGTCCCCTCATTTAATGAAATAATCTTAATTATTCAATTAAATGTCATTTACCCCCCCTTTCATTAATAAGTTAATTATTTAATGATAATCCTAATTACCTCCCACTTACAAAAGAATATTCCTATGGAATATTGACCCATTTGCACTCATTCACAATGAGAAATATCTTCTAACCACTTCTTAATTTTTAGGAAGTGTGCTTCTTTGAATCAATGAGAGCCATTGATTAACTTCTTGATCCTTGTCAACTTGCATTCTCATCCATTGATGAGAATCCTTAATCCATTCCTTCACCTCTCATTGATTCTCATCCATTGATTAAGCAATTCAATCTTCACCATTGATTCACCATTTTCTCATATAAATACTCATTTCTATGAAAATGGGATCCACTTCTATTTTAGAAAAGTTATGTTGCACATTTGCATACTCACCTTAAATCCATTTGCATCTAGTTTTAGCTTTTCATCCATTTTAGCTTAGTTTACATCAATTTTCATCAAATTTTATCAATAGAATCCATTTGAAAGCTTGTTTCATCCAAGGGATTGGGAAAGGGCTGACATTCCACATCATATGAAACACCAATCCCCCAATGAGATGAGGTTTGAAGTATTAAATTAAGTTTCCTTTATGTATTTCTTGTTTCTTTCATGCTTTGTTTAATGGTTGCTTGGTTTGATGCTTTCAAGAATTCCATTGGGAGTAAGGCTTAACTAGCTAAAACTTGCTTAATTTTGTATAGATCTAGTAGACTTAGCCTAGGTTATGATCCAGAGCTATCAACCAGTGATGTTACAAATAAAGGACCTCATCCCCAATATAACCACTCAATGAACCTTGGTAGCAAGAAAATAATGTCAGCCTTTAAACCATCACACCATGCTAATATCGACAAAATATGTATACATTTAAATAAAATGGGTGTATAAATAAAATATGTATATAAGTAAAATATGTATATATATGAATAAAATATGTATGTATATAAATAAAATGTACAATTATATAATTCAAATATGTGTAAATATAAATAGAATATATATGTATATAAATAAATACAATTATATAAATAAAATATGTATTATATAAATAGAATATATATGTACATAAATAAAATATAATTATATAAATAAAATATGTATATATATAAATAGAATATATATGTATATAAATAAAATATGTATGTATATAAATAAAATATTTAACTAGCATACATATATTAAATATTAATATATATAAAATACGTCGAGAGTTATTGGCTAAAATTTATATTTAAAATTAAAATAATATTATATAAAGTATTCACTTGAACACTTAATTACATGAAAAAAAGACTTTATTTGCTTATTATTAAATATTGTCATTATAAAATCTTTATAAATTGTTATTGAAAATATTTAAAATATAAAATTTTATAAATAGAGTATAAAACAAAAAATTATCTATTATACAACCATCTAAATGGATGTGCTTGATTTGGCTTTAACTTCGTAAAGATCAAAAAAATTAATGTAGTAAAAAACATTACCCAAATAGAATCCATCAAATACACCATTTACGCCAACTAGAAAGGAAAACAACTTCTACTAAAACCATGAGGTTACACTCAAATTGAAACTCTGAAAACTTTTTGTGGGAAAAGAAAAATACATAAGCCAACAAAAATTGAGAATTACATGAGGGAAAAAATTAAACATGGGCAAAATTACCTTAAGAACAATTACATGGTAGAAACTGCGAGTTGTACTTTAAAATACAGATTTACAGGGACACATTCATCATCATTATGAGTTCTAAAAAAATTGAACTTCCACAATCTATATGCCCTATTCTATGTAATCTATGCTTGATGTTCAGGGACTCCGATATATAATAAATGGAAGCATGCAACATACCTAGTTTTTTGGAGGCATTTTGTATTACAAATTTTGTAGTGACAACAACTACTTTACATGCCTACTATCTGGTGAGCTATAGTACAAATGACTCCTCAACATCCCTTAAATTAGAGAAATAGACTTGTGACATTTATGTACTCGTATTACAAAAAGGAGATATTTTTTACTTAAGAACGGTTCTATGCAGCTCATCATTACCACCATTTCTCCAACATGATCTTCAAATCCAACACAAATAGTAGTAGCTATGTTATATTATAGTTTAATTTCTAAAAGCACTTCCATGAAGAAACCCTAATTCAATAATTTATAGAACCTCTTTCTCTTTTTCTATATGAATTCTACTATCAACAAAAAAATACATAGATAAAATTTGGGGAAAAAAGGGCAAAGATCACAATTTGCAAATTTAATACAAAAAAATCTAATTGGAAGTGTGAAGATATTGTACCTATATGCTTGATTTCCAAGCTTACAGACAACATGAAAAATTATTCAACTTAATTGATGAAGGGAAACATGAGCACTTGTACCAAACAAACAAAATGCTTAATTCTGAAGAAGGTTGCTTTGAAAAGAAAGAACTTAAAAGATGATTTTACATGCCTCAATTCATTGCAATCTTCTACTTCGCTACCTAGATGCTGCAAAAATACAGACAAAATTGAATGGAGATATTGACGTCAAAATTTTCCAAATATATTCTAAAGGCATGGGAAATTTTGTAGTTTCTAATTATGATAGAAAGAGGCGTAAGAGTGATTCCTTTGTTCGTTGTATTCTACCATCACTCAAGGGCGATATCAAGACAACTTCCAATAGGTCGATCTCGAGAGTTCTCATTCTATCACCATTTGTGATTTGTCTATGGCCTTACTCAGGCTACGAGAACTGGTTCTAGACACAGACAGTGATGAGTATTGAAGAAGAGGACAACGTCATTAGAGGCCACCATTAGAAGCTTGCCTAGCCACATCCTCTCACTATTTGAAAATTGAGAGTTTTGCATTTTCATTTTGCAATCTCACTGCTTCTTATCCACACCCTTTGGACACCATATTCTTGCTACCCTCCAATGTAGCAGAGAGGCGATGTTCAAATATAACTAAATCCCCATTCCATCATGACGATTTGATTCCATATTTTGGATGCATGGTTACAAAGGCATCTACAACTACTACATTTAAAACATAGAAAGCTATAAAAGAAAAGCTCAATATGGTATTAAAACTTATACATAATTTTTTTTATAAATTTCTAAATTGATATTAAAATAATATTCAAGATAATCTTATTAAAAATCTTCTAAAAATTAAAAAAAAAACATTTATATTCTATCTTTTTGAAAATATTTTAAATTAATATGATTTCCGTATCAATTATTATAAAATGATACATATTAATATTATAAATATGAATACTATATTAAACTTTCTTAAAATTTTCACATTTATATAAAACTATAAAATAATGATGAATGTTTTTAAAGCTTACATATAAAGAAAAATCTTAAATTTAATATTAAAATTAAATAAAAACTTCTAAATTGATATTAAGAAGATATTCAAGATAATCTTGTAAAAATTAAAACACATGTATATTATTAGTACTTGTCTTAGGCATAGTACTATTGTATTGACTTTGACTTTTTTTAGTTAACTAGTTATTAATAATTTAGTTTTCAACCAATCAAAAACAATATTTAAACAAAAATTAAAATAAAATTCAATTTTGTAAAGTCAACTTGCAAAATATTTAACTTTACAAATTATAAAAAATATTTTTTGTGCATTTGATTGGTTAAAAAAGTTGTGTGTTATTGGCTGATACAACAAATTAAATATTTTTTAAAGAATGATTTTCATTTTTTTCTTTATAAAATCATTTAGATGTTACTTATTTTGACATTTTTTTTAGAATGTTTTTTTTATGTATGTAATTGTTATTTTTTTATTAAAGAAAATCTTACAAAAATCAATTAACTATATTATAGAGATTTGGATTCACACTATTATTTTTTTTTTTAAAAAAAATTGTATTATTTTTTCCATTAAATTAATATCTTTATCTATATTTTTATGTTTTTAATATTTTATGGTATAATTTGATTATATATGTTCTCCTTCTTCTTATAGAATTTATATATACTATTTATATTTATATCTTATATTATTATAGGTAATAATTTGTAGGTAAATAAGTTAACCTATATTATGTAGGTAATATATTAATTTATATTATATGTAATGTTAATTTATATAATATATAATATAGGTTATTTTATGTTGTAGGTTCTCCTTTCATATATATTTATATATATTAATAAACTATCTTAATTAACTACAATGTTAATTATAATATTAATATTATTATATTATTACTATTAATATAATCAATATAATAGTAAATCACTATATTAATAATTATAACAATATTTTAAAATATATTAATATATTAATATTACCTATTTACTTAGTTTATATAATGTAATTTATAAATTATTAATATTAAATTAGAATATAATATATTTATTATATTAATAGTATATTTGGGCGGGGGCCCTAGCTCGGTATCCCTCTCTGCTGTTCTAGTTCCGTCCCCGTGAGGTGTCGGCAGCGTCACGCAAAGTTTATTATAGACGTGCTATAGATTCCTGCAGTCTAAAAAAAAAAAAAATAATAATAAAATATTAATAGTATATTTAACTTCAACTATAATATGAAGATTTTAATATCAAATTCAAAATCAAGGACGTTTCTCGGTCTTTTGGTGCTCATTGGCGACTGGCTATTGCCCTCCCCCGGTCACGGGGTTTGCATAGGTGTGAGCGTTCTTTTCTTCTCTTTCTTTATTATGCATTAAATGTTGAATGCTTCAGCCTCTTCACTCCTCTGCCGTTCAGCAGAGGCCGTACCCCCTAATTCATCTGCGACGGCTCCTAGGGCTTCGATGGACTCCGGATCCCCGCATCTAGATAGTTTTGACTCTATCCCGTTGCATCTGAAACCTAAGTCTTTTTCCGAAGCGGTGGCCTGCACTGGTAACCCTATCAACGCGAGCGTGAGGTTTTCTCTGTCCAACTCCAATGAAGCCACCAATTCCGGTAAGGTCACTGGTGTTGCTCCGTTATCATTTTCCATTTCTCCCAATCTAGAAATGCTAGATGAAATTAGTAAAGAGAAGAATAGATTAAGGAATTTTGCCATTTTCTTTTCTGTTGTTGAGGTGGACAAATGTCCTAGGAAATTTCTTGACGATTGGTTTCATAATTACTGGAACCTGAAACTTGGCTATCATATTTCCTTTTGTCGTCAGATTCAGAAGGGGCTTTTTATTATATTCTTTAACAAGCACGAAGCTCAAACTGAAGTTCTAAAAAGACAATATTGGTCTGTTGGTTCTACCTCCTTTCGGGCCTTGGCTTGGTCGCCCGAGGCCATACACGAGGAGGTCCTTGCCCTCTCGGCCCCTCACTGGATTCTGGTTAAACAATTACCGCCTTTCCTTTGGCGTTTTCTCCCGCAAATGCTTGAACCACTTGGTAAGGTCATCCGTATGGATGACTCTGTCCGGTTGGTCCCTCATATGGATGCTAGAATACTCATCTCGTTGAATCCGGGATTAGAAATTCCTTCTGTGATCAACATTTGCATTTTAGAAGACAACTTCTCTTGCCCTATTGAAATCCTCGGGGGGCTAAACGCTTGTTTCCTCTGTAGAAGAGAAGGCCATTTGAGAAAAGACTGCCCCATCGTCAAGAAGAAACCCTCGCAGCATAAACCCACGGACAACTACGTTACGCCGAATCTTGGAAAGCATAGTACGAATTCCTCTTCGAATGACTCTTCCCTTGCTGATGCTCCCTCTAAACCCTCCCCGACCCCTCCTCCCCCTGTTCCCTCCTCTGCATCCCTCCAGACTGACTCTCTGCCCCTGGTAAGTTCGGACCCTAACCTAGGGCCCCTTTCATTGACCAAGATCTCCAATAAGCCTAGGCGGAAATCTAATAAGCAACCCTTGTCGTCTACAGAGAACCCCCTCTCCCTCTGCCCTCAACCCTCCTCGTTTCTTGCCCTCCCCGGCGAAGCTTTAGAATTTGAAACCCCTTTTGTCACCTGCCCTTCGCATCTTGCCCTCTCGGATCTTTCAGCTAGCTGCTCTGACCTTCCGCCTCCTCAGAGCCTCCCCCCTAAAGTCTTCCGCGAACTTGGTGAGGACTGCCTGCTCGAGATTATCCCTACTAGCATATACCCCTCAGCCCCTGATACCCACACCGAGAAGATTAGCATGGATATGAATTTTTTGTCTCCAGATGAATCTGACAACGAAGAAGAGTTTAAAGATGCTTGCACCCTGACCAAACACAGAGGCAGGAAACTTGGCTCCAAGAATAAAAACCCCTCCAAGAAAGTGCTAAGAGACGTTCATAGCAATGTCCCAGCCCAAATTCAAGGACCCACCGGAAACTCCTCTCCGATCGTTTCATCATGAACTGCACTTCATGGAATATTAGGGGTCTGGAGTCCCCGGATAGACGGTGGATCATTAAACGTTACCTTGACATCTGCAAGCCCATAGACTTCCTTATGCTGCAAGAAATTAAGTCCACTGGTTACACGTTTGACTCTAGCCTTAATTTCCTTTGGAAAGATGCAATTAAAATCCATACCAACCACCAAAGGGGTAGGGGTGGGGTGCCCTCCTGATTAGCCCCAGGTGGGAGACTCTTATCTCTAGCTATGGGATTTCCCCCTGTAACAGAGCGGTGTGGGTTATCTTGAATAGCAACAATCATACCTGTGGCGCTTGCTCTGTCTATGCCTTGAATGACTTCAGGGAGCGTGCAAGTCTATGGGACTGGTGTGCTGCCCTTCCTAATATCCCCTGGCTCATAGGGGGGGACTTCAACATGGTCGAGTCCCAAGAGGACAAACTTGGTGGCCTCCCTTTTGCTTGGAAAGACCTGGAGAAACTGCACTGGAATAGAATGTTAAATACTAAAAACCTTTTTGATCCCTTGGCTGGCACCAAGGATACCAATCCTGGGATTTGGCATACCTGGTGTAATTTCCAACAGGGTCACTCCAGAATCTACTTCAGGCTCAACCGCTTCTACGCCAACAAAAATTGCTTCTCTTTTCTGCCTGACATAAACGGTAATGTTGTCCTCGTTACCCCCGCCTCTCTCTCCGATCACCATCCCATATTTTCCTGCATTAGAATGAACATATCTCCTTCCCGTTGCATGAGATCTGCCCCTAAATTTTCTCTCAACACTAGCCTCCTAAAAGATGAAGACACTCTTGCTGCCATCCAACTCATTAAGCTTATTAACAGAAATACCTTTCCCTCCTGCTCTCATCTGGTTAGATGGGACAAAAACCTCCTCGCTTGGTAGAAGCTTTTGAGGACCATCGGGCAGAAAAGAGCTAAAGACTATAGATTTACTGAAAAATGTCTCTCCTCTGCTCTTCAGTTAGCCGAGACCAACATTCAAGCCAACCCTTCAGACTATGACCTCGTTTCCCAGGTTGTCAATGCTAAGGAGGCCCTTAGGCAGCACCAATAGATTAAAATCAATGGTGCTAGGGTCAGATCCCGCGCGCACTGGCTGCAATTCAGTGATAGGGGATCTAAGTTCTTCTTTAACCTCCTCAAAAGCAAACATGCTAACGAAAACATCGAAAGAATTGTTGTTGATAACACTGAGTTAACTGACATAGACAACATCAAAGAAGCCCTTGTTAAATTTTACCAAAACCTTTTTGCTTCTGAAGATTCAGAGGATGCCGCATCCCTCAGAAAACAAGTTTGTTCCCTTGTCCCTAACAAGATTTCCACTGATGAAGCCAATCAACTTTCCAAAGATCTCTCTCTGGAGGAAATTGAAAAAGCGATTAACTCTCTTAGCAATGACAAGGCCCCGGGTCCGGACGGTCTCCCGGTGGAGTTCTATAAGGCCAACATTGGTTGGATCTGCCAAGATCTTCTTGATCTGTACTTGGAAGCCCTCGTTAGAGGATCCTTGGGATGCTCTATCAATAAGGGTATTATTAAGTTGATCCCCAAGGATGGGGATAAAGCCCTCATCAAAAACCGGAGGCCAATTACCCTCCTTAATGTCTCTTACAAAATCTTTGCTAAGCTCCTGGCGCTGAGAATTGAGAAAATTCTCCCCAATTTTATTTGTGCTACTCAGACTGGTTTTATCAAAGGAAGGTTTATTCTGGAGAACCTGATCACTAGTTGGGAAGCCATGTGCTGGTCCAACTACTCTCAGCAGCATTCTGCTATGTTCCTTCTTGACTTTGAAAAAGCCTATGACAGGGTGGAATGGAATTTTATCACTATGATGCTTAAGGCCTTCGGTTTTCCTAGGGTTTTCTGTAACTTTGTCAAGATTCTTCTAAAAGATGCCTCGGCCTAGATTGATGTTAATGGATCTCTCTCTCCTTCTTTCCCCCTCGGTAGATCCATCAGACAAGGCTGCCCCTTGGCCCCTACCCTCTTTGTGATAGCCTCAGAAGCCCTGTTTTACATCCTCAGGGATAATTCTCTATCCCCGGCGGTCAAGGGCATAACTCTCCCTAATAACAATGAGCTCCTAAACTGCCAATTTGCTGATGATACGGCCATCTTCTTTGATGCTAGGCCTGACAACTTCGAGGCCCTAAATTCCAAGCTCAAGTTTTTTTGTACAATCTCTGGAGCGAGATTGTCCCATGCCAAGTCTATCTGTCTCAGTTGGGATGAGCAGCCCCTTGACTAGTTCAAAGCCTATGATTTTCAGTGGGGTGGCCTGCATAAGATTGTGCGTTATCTGGGCATTCCCTTCTCTGTTGACCCCTCCCTTAAAGACATGTGGTCATGGGTCAAAGAGAAGATCACCAAAAAGTTGGGCAAATGGCACAACAAAACTTTATCTTTGGCTGGCAGAATGCAGGTCTGTCAAAAAATTCTTTCCTCTTATAACATCTATTATTCTTCTGCTTGGATGTTCAACAATTATCAAATCTTAGAAATCCAAAAAGCTGTCAGGAGCTTTCTCTGGTATGATGGTAAAGGAAATAAGAAAATGCACGCTGTCAAGTGGGAGTGGTGCCATATCAATAAGCTCCTTGGGGGGCTTGGGTTGAAGGATCTCAGGCTCCAAGGGATTGCCCTTGCCGCCAAGTAGATCTTTCACTCCCTTGATGGCAATGATCCTTGGAAGGTCCTTGTTAGAAGCAACATTGAAAGAGGCTTCCCCAAAAATGCGAAGTCTTGGAAGAATCTTCCTTTTACTGACCTTGTCATTGGCAACTTTCCTGTTCTTGTTCAAGGGTCTGCAATTTTTAGATCCATCTGGAAAGCATGGGGCCAAGTTAAGAAGTTTGTCTCTAACAAGGCTTTCCACGATGACTGCCATCTCTTTGGTGAAAGGTCCATGTGGTGGAATCTTTGCTCCTCTGACAAACCCCTTGCCCTCTCCCAAGGTTGCTCCGCTAGACACTGGTCGAATAAAGGCATTTCCCAACTTGCTGACCTCTTTGAGCATGACGTCTTAATCAGCTAGGAGGATCTCAGACTCAAATATGACCTCCCCATCTCCCAAAAGAAAACGTATAGTATGATTGTCAAAGCCGCTAAAGACCTCCCCACCTCTTGTCATGTTGACTCTCATAGGTTCCTTGACTGTAAGTGGGTTGATGGTACTATGCTTTCCAAGATCAAAGCGAAGAACATTTACAATATTATTGGCCACTCGGAAGCCATCATAGATCATGTTAATTCGGTCTGGTACGCCATGCTGGATGCTCATGCTTGGAAGAAGTACTTCGATTTTCTATGGAAAGGTCCTACCGAACCGAAACTTAAGTGCTTCAATTGGCTTTTGTTGCTTGATAGACTCCCTATCAGAAGGGATCATACTAAGGTTGACATTTGTAAATTCTGTAGACTCCCCTAGACGGCTAGACACATTTTGCTTGACTGTATCTTTGCAAAGGAAATTTGGATCATGTTTGGTGTTACCTATCCTATGTTATTTACT
This sequence comes from Sequoia sempervirens, assembly GCA_007258455.2. Lineage (NCBI taxonomy): Eukaryota > Viridiplantae > Streptophyta > Pinopsida > Cupressales > Cupressaceae > Sequoia > Sequoia sempervirens. Next base: position 300,440 of record VDFB02083317.1, read on the forward strand.
ATTCTTGATATTGTTACTGGTCATATTAATGGTTCGAAGCATGATTCTAATTTCTTTTGGAAGATTCTTTCCTCTAATGTTTTATGGAAAATCTGGAAGTGCAGAAATGAAGAAAGATATCAGAATAACCCCCGTGATCTTACTGAGTCCTTTTGGAAACTCACCTTCCTTAAAATTTTTTTGCAGGTTAGCACTACCATGATAATTGAAAGGAAAAAACTTAGAAGGTTTCTGAAGGACGGATACGCCACTTTCTTCATATACGAGATGAAGGGAGGCTACGCTTGGAGGGACTTGCTAAACAATCGACAGCTGTTCGAGAACACCTGTAAGATTCTCTCCCAGGAGGTGATGAACAACAGAAATTCCAGCAAGGACATGACTAGTATGCTTGCCCAGATTTAGGAGATGAAATATATTGTCTGGATGGAAGGTGCCAAAGGCTGGACTGCCTGGGTTGATAGACTAGATGACATCCTTCAGTAGCATTCTGCTCTCTGGTGCTCTTTTTGTAACGATTATGTAACGGATTTATATCTTTTTGCCTCGGTTTTGATCGAATATCTGCTCCTAAGTTGAGGCTCGACCTCTTTTGGGCTGAGCTGTTCGCTCTGTGGATCTTTTTGTAATCTCGGTGACTCCTCTATTCTTAATATAAAAAAAAATTCAAAATCAACTAGAATCAATTAAGAATTATTTTTAATAATAAATCATTTGATTATTTAATATTTAACAGATATTAATTATTATAAAGAACAAACTCAACTTCAACTTTATTAGTCATAGTTATGTCTAGTACAAATAATTCATAAACTATTTCCTTCTCTTAATGAATTATTTTATTTCAAACAATAAACATTTATTCCAAATTATTTTATTTTCAAATATTTAACATCAAACAAGATATTTAATTTCATAACCAAACATATAAAAAACCAACGCTATTAATCAAACAAAACACAAAATACAAAAGTCAAAACTAAAATACAACAACTAAAAAAAAATACAATTAAATTTACATTTATTTTTATTCCAACTCTACAAATCTCTAATTAGAATACTACAAAGGTAAGTACTCACCACTACGTGGCACTTGTTTCTTCTTAAAAGCATTGTAAATTAATATGTAATTTTGTAACAAATATTATAAAATAATATTAATATTATAAATTCAAATACAATACTATATACATAGGATGATAATAATGAATATTTTTAAATCTTACACATAAATAAAATCTTGAATTTAATATTACAATAAAATGCCAATTACTAAATTGATATTAAAAAATTCAAGATAGTCTTGTTAATTCTAAAAATTATTAAAGTGTGAAAATATTGTAAATTAATATGTATTTCCATAAAAAATATTATAAATTAAAAGTCATGTATATTCTAAAAATGTATATTTTACTTTTTTGAAAATATTCTAAATTAATATGTATTTCCATAACAAATATTATAAAATGATATATATTACTATTATAAATTAGAATAATATATTATATTTCCTTAAAATTTTTGTAAATAGTAAAACTATAAAAAGATGATGATAATGCATGCTTTTAAAGCTTACATATAAAAAAAAATCTTAAATATAATATTACAACTAAATAAAAATTCTAGATTGATATTAAAAAAATATTCAAGATTATCTTGCCTAAAACACTTGGAAATCCTTAAAAATTAAAACACATGTATATTCTTTCTTCTTAAAACATTATAAATTAATATGTATTTTTGTAACAAATATTATAAAATAATATTTGTATTATAAATTCAAATACAATACTATATATAGGATGATAATAATGAATACTTTTAAAGCTTACACATAAATAAAATCTTGAGTTTAATATTACAATAAAATGACAATTACTAAATTGATATTAAAAAATTCAAGATAATCTTGTTAAAAATATTCTAAAAATTATAAAAGCATGAAAATATTGTAAATTAATATGTATTTCCATAACAAATATTATAAAATAATATATATTACTATTATAAATTATAATACTATATTATATTTCCTTAAAAATTTCATATATAGTAAACTATAAAAAGATGATGATAAAGCATGCTTTTAAAGTTTGAATATAAAAAAAAAAATCTTAAATACTAGCAGTTGCACAAGAGGAGGTGCAATGGTTATGCCGATTATATTTTTTATAATTTATATTTGAGATGAGGTGTATAATTCTTTTGAAGTTTAGAGATCCACCCTCGACCAAAATATTGTGATGTTACTGTCGTGGTGGTTAGTATGTGTCTAAAATATATATCCATGAATTTATGTAACTTATTTTTTGTAGAAAGGTTTAAAATATATTTTTCTCTCTTCCATGTGCACTTGAGTAGGTTGTATATGTTGGAACTTATGTGGTAGTGAAAAAAATCATAATGCAGTATATGATCAGAAGACTGAAATGAAATTATAAATCAAAAGCACAATTAAGAGAGAGGAATTTTGAACATCACGAACATGAGTGACAAACCAAACAAAGATGTGTAGTTTTTTTCAAATGAAAGAGGTTTTTGTGATAGGGCATTCTATTAGTAAACCCATAACATAGATCTCTTCATCTATCTGTTGCATAATTCCTTGTCTATGAAAATCAAATAGAAAAATGGCTAGAAAGAAGTATGTCATTCTTCATGCTTGAAAAATTGTACAACCTTATAATATATATACACATACACATAGAGAGAGAGAGAGAGAGAGAGAGAGAGAGAGAGAAAGAGAGATGTAACTTGAGCTTCAATATTTCATGAACACATGATATGTACAAATTAATGGCATCATTCAAAATCTCTGAAAATAGAAATTAACTTTTATCACTACTTAAATCATCATCCTATGTGCTTGCCTAGGGACAAGAAAATCCCTAAATGATATAATCAGTGGTTATGTCTCTTTTGTCTCTTGCATTTGCAAGAAATATTGCATACCCCCAACACATAAGATTAGATAAAATGAGGTAGGAAGACATAAAAACCTTTGAAGAACCTATTCCCCAATTTTGTTCTTATCAAGGAATTGATCCGGCTAAAATGTAACCTACACCAACATTAAAAGTAGATACTTTAATAAAGAAACAAATATGAATCAATAGATAAAATGATAGAACCAATATTTATAGTTCTACAGTAGATAAAACGATAGAACCAATATGTATATAAGCAGAGATATGCAATGTGTTGTATGTATCTAATTTTACATAGCCAACAACAAAAAATTATGAAATTTTAAATTAGAACTTGGGAAGATTTATTCACAAAATATTTGGGAATTTAACATTAGAATCTTGTTAAAGAACATGCATGAATAACATTAGAATTGTGGAAAAATTGTACACAAAACTTTCAATATTTTAGGGCATCCATGATATCACCAAGGAATTGAGAGAGTAGGAGAAGGCAGTGAGGGGTTTTCTAGAATGAAACACTAAATGGGAAGGCATCCATTAATGACATATTCTACACGTGCATTTCTGGCTAATGTTTTAATTACAAAAAAAAAAAGGCATGCATAAAATCCCAAATTTAACACCAAAATGGTGGAGACTTTTGTACATAATTTGTCACATTTAACATTCGAATATGGAAAGAGTTATGCACAAATTTTATGAGCTTCAGGATAAAAATTTGGGGACATTTAGCCATTTGGGCACAAAGTTTCTCAGATTTAATGTTACATCAAAACAATTTATGCACAAAACCTAACAAATTTAATATTAGAATAAATTCTAAAAAATTGGGATTATAGCTTGAGGAGATTTGTGTACAAATCTTCTAAAAGTTGACATTAAAAATTATAAAAAATTGAGCATAAAAGTTGAAATTTAATAGTAGGACTTGGAGAACTAACTATATATCCTTAACTCTAATAAGTGAAACACTATTATTAAAATATGTAAAGGAGAGCTTGGACATTATCATCAGTTACTTCCCCACAATGTTTAACTAACCATATTTTCCTTTTAACACAACCTCTTAATAGAGAACTTAACTTTGTATATTTTACTTTCATATTTAACTTTATATAAAGCTCACAAGGCTCATATATCTGTTTCATTCACCATATGATATAGTCTATATGGATAAAAAAATGCATAAGAGAACATGGTTTAAAGCATTATGCTAACACACAACTTATATGAATGAAAAACATAATAGTAGTGTAAATATCAAACTGAATTGAACCCTTTTTTGGCCATTTTTCTCTAAAATCATCAAATTTTCATAATCTATAATATCAACTTGGCAAGATTTTTTTAATCAAATCCAAGAATCTTGAAAGCTCTTTTTTTGTCAAAAATTGGAATATAAAATACATTCAGAGCTTTGTTGTCAAAGACAACGAGTGTCATGTTGTGTTTGATCATTTAGAGATTAATGATATCAAGTTTCCACAATCCATATTCAAGTTTAGAATTGTTTCTAGATTTGATTAGGATGATGGATCACTGTGTGTGATCCAAAACGTTGATGCAAAAATTTCTAACACAATCAAATCCAGAAATAATTCTAAACATTTAGAATATTTTAGAACCAAACTATTTGCAAAAATTATAGTTGATTTATGTATGAAAAAGATTAAGTTCTATTATCATTCCTTATTCTATAATAGAAGAACAAATTACATAAATAGTAGGGAAAGAAAAATTTATGTAAATAGGAATGGATTGTACCAGAAAAAAACACCTTACATTGGAAAAAAATTATCATGATGAGATGATCATCTCTGGTTTTTATCCTTCTCTGTTCTCCTTCTTATGCATGGATCGTATGTTTAAAAACCAAGAGTGTTGTTGAGGGGAATGAAGCTTGGTCCGATGAGGCTCATGATTGATAACACTTGAATAAAAGTATCATAAGCATAAGAATCTTTTATCATCATTCCAGGTTGCATTCCTCTCAACACCACCCTTGTATGAAAATAAATTAAAAATTTAGATCAACAACTATAGCCATTCAAGTTTTTGAAGAACCCACAAATAAATATCATATGGTGTTTCCTAGTCAATAACAAATCTAAAATAAGTAAGGAAGCAGTAGTATCAAGTCATTCAATGCTCAGTATAGAAGCAAAATTGCTACTGTTAGGCCCCATTATTTTTTTCCTTGCCTTAAATTTTTACTGTATATCTCATAAGTAAAATTGTTGTTACATAATGATGCACTGAGAAAACACTATATACAAAAAAATGCAAAGAAAATGTTTGAAATTTAACATTCAACCTACTGTGTTGTGCTGAAAGGAATCAAGATTATTTGGGACAAGAAATAAAAATGATTTTTTTATGTTTGTACTTAAAAGTGAATAGGATATGAAAAGTGTGGACAATGATGGTGCAAAAATTGAAAACCTCGATTTTGATGGCATTGTTGTTTTATGTCATTAGAGTAAAGATCACATACAATTTTATATACATAGAAAATGAATATTTGAAACTAGTAAACTAAAAATGTAAAAATTGTAAGATTTTTCCTTAAACAATAATTCAGATGCACTCACTTACAAAAAAGGGTGAATCATTTTTTATTCAAACTTTGTTTTATTTGATAGACATAGCAATAAAAGAATATTTACAAGTACTTAGAAGAATATATACACTATTTCATAAAATATAAGGAATGTATTCCTAGTTGTTTGTATCATTCCACATCTCATTGATTTTAGAAAGCAAGAAATTGCTCTCTGTAGTAAAATATATCTTATCGACTTTAATGATTGTTGCTTTCAAGCGCTTTTCATCATTGTATGTCTCATTTTTACATGACAGTGTGAATAAGAATTGTGTAAGAACACTTCTTATTACATCTTTAGTACTTGTTTCTACCTCATGATTGAATTGCAATGTATACAGTTCTTGTGGAGACATACCCATGACTTCTATTGCTATCTCATCAAATGCAACTGCCCATATTATATCCGTGTGATCCTCTAGTTTGACTTGAAGTATGTACCTATAATTGCAATCTGCAAATGTTGTACACTTTGAGCAATACCATTTATCTTCTTCATTTTGAATAACCCTTTTCTTACATTGTTTTCCATCTAATTCAAGAGGACAAGTTAGATAATAGAAGGAGTTAGATTTGATGAATAGTATTGTTTCCTTTGCAATGAATTGGATGGGTTGTATTATTTTTGTTGATTTCTCTCGAATGTTGTTAATTGTAATTCTTGTGATAATAGGAGGCATATCATCAAGCTTTGTGGAGGAAGGCACAACCCCATTCTGTGCATACCAAGTTTTAAGTTGTTTTTCTTCTTCTATATCAAGGTCTATGGATAGGTGTGTAGTTACTAATGTCCTTATTACCTTTCCATTATAGTCAAAAACACGTCCATTTTTAATAGCTAGAACAATGGTTTGTTCTGAGTGGTACATGTGTTAAATTTTTGTGCCTTCTTTCTGAGTTGTTGGTCCCCATAAAGTTACATCTATGGTTGATGTAGACATATCTAATATCTTGATGCTCTGCCTCAAAAACTTTGTACCATTCCTCCTCCTTATTGTAGAGCTTGGATCTACACAAACAACAATTCCAATAACATCAACAACTGAATTATTACTCTTACTCACAACTTCCTTGATAGGTGTGAAAGAGAATTGATGTTTTGGAATAGAGAGGTCATCTTCATAGAGTGTCACCTTTGATTCAACCATTAAGGTGATTTATATTCCACTATTTAGCTTGTTGTAAAGCTTATTAGCAGATTTAATGGTCCCACCAGATAATGAAAATATAGATCCAATATTAATGTTTGCATAATGAATATCCACAGCTTCATTGAAGCAAGTGGCATGTTTTTCTATGTGTTCACTATCTATAATATCAAAGCTGAAAACTTGTCCACTTCCATTTTGATTGGTGTACCAATGGATTTCTTTTTTCATAGTTACACGGCCTTTGATAGTCCATGTTGTTTGAAAAGGGTTCAAACTTTTGATAGGACTGATGCTAATAGATACATCCTTCCTAGATTGAGATGGGTCTATGCCAAACAACATTATTTTAGAGTTTGGGGTTGTTGGTGATACAGGACAATCAAATGTATCTGTAGAACCATTTTGTATATGTTCCTCTTGCTCTAGAAATAGGAAGATAGGTTAACCAATGATGGCATGATTTGTACATGCAAGCTCTAGTTGTGAAAAGACAATCCACCTACATAATTGTAAGTAAAAATATAATTAGTAATATATTATAGAAGTTGGAAAGTTAATTATAAGGTATAGAAATAGTATTGAACCTACATACTAACCTTGAATTACAAATTATGGGACAATTATATTTTGTTAGTTGTATTATAGATCCCTCGTGAATTTGCTTAGAAGTTATATAGTGGTTGTACTTTTTTGGCAATGATGCTCTTTGTTTATGCTCTTTGTCAGAAAGATTGATTCTATATTGATTGTTTCTCTCAGGACCACGACCAAAGTTTGAAGTAGCTAATACTTGGAGATGAGGATCCAAGCCTAGACTCCCATCATTCATAAGCTTGATTGCATTTGTAGTCAATAATGAAGACATAGCTACAATACTCCTATAAAACTATATTGGATTAGAAGTATATAGTGGTTAACATTTGGAACTATATTTCATTAATTTTATAAAACATCAAGGAATATATGGAAAAACAAAATTCAAACTACATTATTTAGTTAATAAGATATTTGTATGCTTTAGAAAAATACCTGAACATTTTCTTCTAGAGAGTTGTGTGATAACTATGAAGTTCGTTTGGAATAGAAGCAAACAAAAGGTTTCTTGAAAGACACCTAAAAAGAATCAAAAATTAATTTTTTGTAAATGATTATCCTTTTCTTGTTAAATTCCATTGAACTATGCCAATTGCAAAATGGAGGCAATAGAGTAAAATCTAATGTACCCAAAAGAATATTTTTAGTAGTAGTAGGATAAGATGTGCGAGAATGTTGATCTTGAGAGAGGGGTGTTGTTGTCATAATAGTGGTTTACAATTCCTAAGAGGAATGAATTTTTAAGCTGAAATCACATATTTTTAGAAAATATAATGATTTAAGCCTTAAAAAGTTCCATTTAAGGATTCCAATTGAAGAGGGTTTGATCAAATCACCTTTGATCAAACCCCCTTGGATAGAACCTCGCTAGTTTTAAACCATACCTATAAATGCATCTCCTTTACACCTATCAAAATGCTGATAAAAAATCACTTTTGATTTATATTTTGGGGGATCAAATGAATTCATTTAAAATTTATTTCAAATGATTATATTCCCTCAGAACAAGCTATCAGTAGTGTATTTTAATACTATGTTTTGGTTTTGTTATGTATTGTTTTTAGAACAGTAAAACATAGGTTTTCATCAAAATGAATTTCTTTGTTCTTCACATGTGGAAAAAATAGAAGATTATCAAAAAAAAAATTGGAAAATATGAGTGCACTAGATATTGAAGTCCTTGATGCAACAAAAAAAAAGTTACCGTTATCTGATCCGGCGTTGTTTCTAAATTGTAATTTCTGACTTTGAAACTTCATTGGAAAAAATATTTAATTAAAAGCTGTCTAACCAAGTGGAAGCACTAGATATCAGAGTTACAAATCTAAATTTAAAAGAATTAGGAATTTTTATCCTTCATGAAAAAAAGTTATGTGTTATCTACGATTGTCGTCACTTTTTTAAAAATGTTGTTTTTGAAAAAAATCTATTTTCATGGGAGATGGAAAAATAAGTGCAATTTGATTCCAAAATTTTGAAAAAAATATTTTTAGAATCTATAGAAAAAATTTGATGAGACTCTAGTTTGCACCATCTTTAAATTCCTCACAGTTTAGCGCTATAGGTGCCCGAATGTGAAGATTTAGTTAAAAATAATAATTTTAGTGTCCAGTTTGGCCAAAAATTGTAAGCCACTATTATGGGATCACCGGAGATAAAAGTCTCTGGGACAAAAACATCATATCCACTCTATAGATGAGGCATCTAGATGGGACAGCTTAGTGAAAAGGTGTCAATCATAATAGATTAGTGGTTTTAAAAATATTTCAATAGACAGTCATATCATGGTCAAAGATGCAGCAATGACATGGAAAAAGCACATTCAAAGGACAACCACACTATCATCAACATGACAATCAATGTGAATGGTTGTCATCAAAGAACAACAACACAGTCATGTTTGTCTTCAAAGATAAAAATGCAAAGAGACTTTCAATTTCCATTCAAGCGCAATGTTATGTATTGAAATTATATTTCATTAAATTTACGAAAATCAAGGAATGTATGCTTTAGAAGAATACCTAAACATTTTCTTCTAGAGAGTTGTGAGACAACTATCAAGTTCCTTTGGAATAGAACATAAGAAAAGGTTTCTTCAAAGGTACCTGAAAATAATACCAAATTATTATTTTTTAAATGATTATCCTTATCATAGTATAGTAACTTCCAATTGAAATTGTGGTGGAATGTTATTCAAATAGTAACCAAATTTTAAAAACCAGAATTTAGATATTTGACAATTGGCTAACTCATGAGAGGGACATTACACACATCCATTATTTCATAGAATGATAGAACAGTAAGTGCTAAGGTGAACACTTTAGTTACTGGAAAATACTATCAAGATAACTATAGGCACTTGATTTAGTTTAGTAATAAAAATTAACTTTTGTAGTTACAAACTTACAATACTCTTCCCAAGTGATTGCATACTCACAAGTTTGATTCTACTCTCTAGGAAAATAAGCAGATCCAACTATTTCATGACATATTTCTGAGTTTTTTGTCAAGTGACAATTAGAGACACAAGTTCACTATAGTAGAATAGAAGAATTATAAGAAGAAATAAGTTTAAAATAGACATTAAAGTAATCTCAATATTCTCAAAGATCAGTAAAACTAAGAATGGAATTAATATAAGAAATTCAAGGGAATGTATGGATATTTGAAATTAAATATTTTAATAACATTCTAAATTACAAACATTACAAATAATGAAATTTAATTTACAATCAAATTAAAATTTACCAATCCCTATCTAGTAGGTGGATTAATTGCAAAAATTAAATGTTCTCTCAAAACATAAGACCAAAAAGATAAAGTGGGTTGTTTTAGTGTCATTTCTATCATTTTTGGATTTTTGCATTTACATAGTTTTTGTGCCATTTCATTTGGTTTGGAGGACCTGTTCTACATTTTTAGGGCCCCACTAATTTTCCCACAACTAGAAAAAATTGTTGCTAACATCTTTCCCATTTTGGAGCTGTTCTTGGATGTTGCAACCCATTGCCACATTTAGATCACAAGAAAAACATTTTTTTTAAAGGAAATATTGATTATGATAGGCAACAAAATCAAGACTGGAAAATGACTTATTGACATTGCACTTGCAGTCTAGATCAGTGAGCTAAAAGCTACTTTCTAGTCACAAACCGAAGCATTTGAATGATAAATAGCTGAAGAAATTTGCTCATGATTTGTCATTTTCCTTCAAAAAACACTTTGCTACCCATTCTGGTTGGTTACAAATCCCCACCTAGGTCTGGCCCAAGTATGTCTATAGGACCAAGGTAGAATCCTCACAAAACAAGGGAGAACCCACCCAACAAAACATAAAGAGACTATTTTTTTATGAAAAAAAAGCAAAATAGAAGTAAAAATGCCCTGCTGACCCTAAAAAGTGACTAAATCTCTAACAACACACAAAACAAAGCAACTAGTGGGTGTGGCATGGTGCTTCTCGTGGTTCTAAATAACCAGTTGATAATATTGATGTTCTTGATGAAATGCAGTTTGATGACTTGTATTGATTTTCCATGTGTAGTGACACTAATATAAACCATTTGGATTTCTTTTTTACCATTTGACAACTGACATTGAATTGTCAATCATGAGCAGTACTATGTACTTTATTTTGTACATTTCATTCAAACTATGATTATTTTTATATATTTTTTAATATTTAAATTTATTAAATATTATACAAATGAACCCAATTGAACTGAATGCAAGAAAAAACATTGATGAACCACTGAAGCCAAATTTGAAACCTACAACTTAGGTTAATTATCAGTTATTATATCATTTTAGCAATGGTTGCAAAGTTAGATACATCCCTCATGCAACAATAGTTGTACTATTGAAAAAAACAATGCACTCTTCAAAGTCAAATTGATTGAAATAAGTCTCTATGACTATTATTTGGATATGGCAAAAAATGAATCAATGATGATGTGCCTCCAAATTTATCCTACTTAATTTTAAAAATTGGTATGTCTTATTAAAAAAATGCATAAATGTATATATACATTTAAAGATTAAATAAATATGTGTGCTGAAACCATTTCTGATTGTGTTCCAGTATATCCTATTATAAGATAGGTACACCTCAATTTTTGGGTTGATGTAGTTTTCAGTGTTTCACATTAGCAACATAGAATGGGAAAACTCTAGAAGGAGGTAACCCCATTTCAATTGTCCATCCATATTGAGCACAAAAAATTGATGATGTAAGCTAGCATGTCTAGAGTTGTAGTTATGATGATGTAGGATCACAAGCTAAGAGCAAATATGAGGTTATTGTTATGAGCACGATTTGTGACTGATATTTCTACATTTTTTTATTTTAAGCCATAGGATGAATCCATTAAGGAAGGCCTTGATTAGAAGTGTACAAAATAAATGATAAACTCCTTTGTTTTGTGAATGCACACTCAGATTAACTCACTACATATGTATTGAAACAATGCTTCATTCAAGATTGAATAGAATGAAGCCAAGAATGAAATTTGTGTTTGAGAAAGTATAAAATGATAATAGAACTTATTTTCTCTATAGTCCTCTATTTTGTGAACGAACATAGTAACAAGCTACATATGTAGTAGAACACTATAGTTATTATTATTTTTCTGATAGCTATGGGGAATACAAAGAAATTGGCAAGATGAAAAGTACCAAGTAGGCTTGACTTCTGATGTTGCAATTCCAACATTTAAGACATCATGTTTGGTGTTGTACTAGAAAAAGAAACAACATTCCCTTTTTTACTTTCCTTGAACTCTCCCTTTCTAAGATTCTAAGTAATCTTTTTGTGAATTAAAATTAACTATTTGAGTTGTTGTTGCAGAATGGTATAAGACCTGAGACAACAGTGAAATTACAAAACAATGATGTCCTAGAAATAAAAAAATGGAGCCAAAGAACACAGGTATTAGTATTCTTTATAGTTCCAGTGATTGCTTTGGAATGACTCGAGGAACAAA
>VDFB02083318.1:0-24257 GCA_007258455.2 Sequoia sempervirens
CCAACATCTGAAAATAAAACAAATTATTCAATCACAAAAACTATAATAGTGATGCACATCATGGCTTATAATGTATGAGATAATGAACAAAATTTTGAGTACTTATTAAACTATATATTTCTTACTATCATGCTTACTATTTTCCCTATCCATAGCTTATTCAGAAGCACCTTTTTTTAGGCTTTTATCAATAGCAGCAAGGCAGTGAATCATTTGATAAAATACTTTGGTAGACATGTATGATAATTGTGGTAGCATAGAGAAGGCAGTGAATTGTTTGAAAAAATGCCTCAAAGAAATGAGGTCTCATGGTGATGGAATGCCATTACAAACATTTATGTGTCATGGCATTCCATCACTATGAGATCGCATTTCTTTAAGGAATTTTTTCAAACTACTCACTACCTTGACTATGATATTTCTTACTATTATGCTTTGATAGATTTTTTCCCAGCATCCATAGTTTGTTGGAAAGCACCTATTTTAGGCTTTTATCCATAGCAGCAAGGAAGTGAGTAGTTTGATAAAATGCTTTGGTAAACATGTATGCAAAATGTGGTAGTATAGAAAAGGTGGTGAGTTGTTTGAAAAAATACCTCAAAGAAATGTGGTCTCATGGTGATAGAATGGCATTCCATGACCATAACACTGCATTTCTTCGAGGCATTTTTTCAAACTACTCACTGCCCTATCTATGTTATTGCTTACTATTCTTTGATAGATTTTTTAAGAACCCATAGCTTTTGGGAAAGCACCTTTTTAGGCTTTTAGCCATAGGCAAGGAAGTGAACTATTTGATAAAATGCTGGTAAACGTAATAACAAATGTGGTAGCATAGAAAAGTAGGTGAGCTGTTTGAAAAAATGCCTCAATGAGAGTGGATCTCATGGTGATGGACATCACCATGAGACCACATTCTTTGAGGTGATTTTTTCAAACAACTCATTGCCTTGTATATGCTATTGCTTACTATTATTCTTTCATATATTTCTTCCAAGCATCCATAGCATAGACAAGATAGTGAACTGTTTGAAAAGATGCCTCAATAAAAAATAGTCTCATGGAATGCCATGACAAGAAAATGTAATTGGAAGATTCTCCTAGTTAAATTACTTATGCTATGTGAAGAAATTGCATCACTACTTATGTTGAATTTCTAAACAACTATGTTGTAGTTGAAATTTTGTCATCTATCAACATCTAGTTATTAGTTATGGAATGTGAAGTAATGCTTTGAGTTTGAAAGATGTGTAATGCAATGTAATCAACAATATGAATATAAGCTACACAAATCTATTAAGTAAAATTCATTAGTTAAACTCTTTATTCTATTACCTGTGTGAAGGTTTTTCTAACTCCACTGGCACTGGGAGGTGTTCCCATGAAAATTCCATTATTAGCCTATTCAACATCCAAAATTAGATATTAGAATACCATTCATATAACAATGCTATTAACATGTAATAAATTTATAATTGTTTACTAGTTGCATACCTCAATAGTAGATGTAGTGGAGTAATAAGCAGGTGTAGGGCCGATGTATACACTATCAACATTGTGACCCTAAAATTTTATTACAATCATAAAAATAAATTAGTTAATCTTGCATTTCAAAAATGAAATTTAATAAATTAAACTCAATGAACATGCTAATATTTACCTGAGTATCGATGTCATAAGCCTCATTCAAAATGTCATCTTCCCTCACCATCTCTGTAGTTGCAGCTATATCCTGTGTAGCTGCCCCTTGAGTGTCGGTGGGGTCATATATACAAGTCGCCCTGCAAACCTGACACGAATGTGGTGGAAGCCTACCACTCGAAGACTCCCTTGGGTGGCATTGTACTATAGGATTGGCATGCTGGATGAAACTATGGGTCAAAGAGGTGATAGCCTACAAAGTGTCTACCTCGGCACTCTCCTTTGCGATGGAAGAGATAATAATGTGCTCACGATTCGGCCTAGCGAGAGCTCGTCTTGCTTGTTGCCTAGGATCCTATTGTGCATCGAGACTATCTTGAGCTGACCCCTCACCTCTCCCCTGGAAGTCCCTCATATCAAAATAATTCAGGATTTTGTTCAAGATGAACTCACAATATAGTTTCCTCAGGAAATATTGTGGGACTTCATAATTGTTGCATGGTGGGTAATCAAAAATCATGTACCACCTATCCCAAAAAAGGTTCCTAATCCCTAGGTGGTGGAACTAATGGATAGGAAACCTCTTTGCATTGAGGTCAAGATTTTGATTTATGCGTGGGTCGGTGAATAATGAGCACAAATCTAATTTTGTAATCTTTTCACCTTTTTATTTATTTATATGATAATTTATCCTGGTAAAAATTTCTAGCCACTGCCTCATATCTTTCCAACCACTTAATTGTTTGTTGATTGCATCTACATGTTTTAACATTTCTTTAAGTGAAATTGCAAGTGTTCTTTCCATGGTTGAACCTACTAGATTATTCAACCTCATGATTAACTCCTCAATTTTTTTTTTATTGTTTTCAATTACCCCCATTAAATTTTGTTGAGTGTCAGGAGGATGTTGAGGGATTGGTGGAGGAGATTGTTGTTGTGGTTATTGAACTTGAGGATTTCGTTCATGTTCTTGTTACTCTGGTTGTTGAGGATCTTCAAGAGGGTTTTCAAGAGGGTTTCCATGATCATTATCATTTCCTACAAATTCAACAAATGAATATAAAAAACAACCTAAAACTAACAAATTCACAACAAAAAACAATCCTTACCTCTTTGACATCCTTGTCGACGTGGTGGCATCCTGGCGATGAAATAGAAACAAATTGATGAAAAAAATGCAAGATTATCTCCTCCCAGAATGTGAGCGCATAAGAGAATGGCTTTTGGCCGCAACCAGTAGAAAAAACAATCAACATAAAATTGAATTCGATTTTCTTTTTTTTGTTTTAATAACTTATAATGCACTCGTGTTATAACGTGAGCATGTTATAACGTGCTCATGTTATAACATGAGCACGAAATAGGATCAATGTGGTTGATCCTTAGGCTTGGTCACACCAAGCCATAACATGAGCGCGTTATAACACGCTTGTGTTATAGCCTATCAGAAGTTTTTTAAATTTTGACCATAATTTGGTCCCCCATCTTTTTGCACTCATCCTGATGTAGGTTTCAAGATCTATTCAAGCATTTCAAGCATCATTTCAAGTGACAAGATCCACATCTAATTTATCCATTTCATGAAAGTTGCATACCTCCTAAGATCTCCATTATCAAGGTTTCATTCAAGGGTTTGTTGAGTGATAACATAGCTTTGTTCATTCTTCATTCCCTCTTTCATACATTATTTCAATTCAAGGTTTGATTATCAAAACGGGGTTTGACCAAGAAAAACCTCCATTCACCCAAAAAAAAAAAATCCTTCTCTCTTTCCGTGTTGTAGATTTGCAGGTTCATAGGTTGAAAAGTTGAAGATCTCAAAAGTGCAAAATTGAAAAGTTACATTTGTTGCTATCTCATAGAAAATCAGATACTGAATTTATTTCTGACTGTCTGATTGTGAAACCCAGAGGATATGGAAGTGCAAACACGGGAGTAGAGGACCCAAAAATAAAATTTGAAAATCTCTACAAAGATACATTCACCTATAGGTGAATGAATCCCAAGACATCTTTTGGAAATAGTGTTTTGTGATAGGGGCATAGTATTTTCCCTTCCCATATCTACCAAAAGTTTTGCTATTTCTGATATTTCTATGTTTCATTTATCATATCCAACCTTTACATGTCATAAATGAGTGCATTTGGTATTTTGAATCTTTCTCCCAAAACCCCTGATTAATCATTTTTGTCACTGTTTTAGTCAAAAGAAACTTTGCAACTAATTTTGAGGTAGGTTTTAAGTGTCTTCCACTCATCCAATTTGCATAAAGTTGATTGTTTCTATTATATTATGTTGCATCTACATGAATCAGGTCTTAAGTTGCATATTTGAGGTCATTTTCTATCTTATTTTCATCTCCCAAAAGTGTTGTTCAATCATATTTACCCCATCCACACACAAAGGAAATTTGCAGATCTTTCATAGAATTGACTCACCTAAGTGCGAAAGTTGAATTATATCATGGAGGATCTCATTTCATAAATGAAATAGAAAATAAGTAGATTCATTACACCTCATTTTTCCCTTGCTATTTATAGTAAGTTTGGTGAAACATTCCAAATTTAGTATAAAATCCTATGTGTTTTGAATGCCCAACCTATTTTTCTATGTTTCAATTACAAACAAAATAAACAAACCCTAAACTACAATTACAAACAAAATAGAAAAACCCTAAACTATAATTACAAACAAAAAATGCAAGATATAAAGCCAAAAAACACATAATTTAACCAACTTGGAGGTCGATGAGGTCACTGGCTTCAACAAGAGGAGGTAGCAGCTAAAATTTGGGGTGGTATAGGTCCTTGAAACGTGTATACCTTGCTCTTTGTCGCTCCCAGTCACATCCAAATCCACAAAGAGAAAAGGAAGTGATAGTCATTTATTTAAAAAAATAAATACCTCTTTGAAATGGGTACCCATTATATAACGCATACACTTGTTATAATGGGTACTAGTTATAACGGGTACACATTATATATAACAAGTACACGTTATATAATAGGTACTTGTAATAACGTGTACCCATTATAACGCATACCCATTATATAATCTGTACTTGTTATATAATGAGTACCCGTTTAATATGAGTACCTGTTTAATACGGGTACCCATTTAACGAGTACCCGTTATATCGTTATAATGGGTACCCATTTTGTAGTGGGTACCCGAAGCACGAGTATTTGTTCATATTTAGGCTCAAGTGCCCATTCCTAAGCAGGTAACCATTTTTAAAAAAACACGTATGCATTTTGTGTGGCTTTTTTTGGCCAAAACTTCCCCTCTTCGTGAACCCAACTTCTTTTTTTTACCTGTCATTTTTGTCATAAAGAAGTTAAGGCAACATAATTTCCAAACCTAGGGTTGACTCACCTTGATGGCTGCAAATCAATTCTAATCATTTGTGGCACTATCTCTCTTCCTAATGAACATGGAAAAGGTGGATTTGTGATTAGGTGGACACCCCCTTTTCCTTTAGGCATAGATCCCTCATTTCTAGGTCTACCTATTTCACCCTCCCCCTTTTTCTTATGTTTCAATTACATTTGAAAAGATGGAAGTTATGTTATTTTTTCAAATCTAATTTATCTTATGAAGGTCGATATTCTATCATTGTACTCTAACCTATATTTTCAGATGATAAATCTTACTCAATTATTGTAGGACACATTGAAGTCACATGCTATATTAGATAAACAAGTGGAGAACATACATGAATGTAACTAATTTTTTTAATAAAAATCAAGAGAGGTTACCTAAGAATATTGACAAGATAATTAAGGGTGTTGAGGACCTATTCCAATTTAGGAAAGCACTCCAAAATGAAGGTAGTCTTAATAGGACCAATTTTCAATATATCAAAAGTATCCATCAATGCACCATCCACATAATTGAATGTATTGATATTGATATTGCTACCCCTATTATGGAATAATTTAAATAATTAATTGTAACTTACCATCTATTGTGATTATTTTCTTTCAATTACTCTTATAATAGATTTGTGCTTTGTTTAAATTATTAATACTAAAATCCTATTATAATACATTGAACTTTATTTAATACAAAATATCCTAAATTAACCTACATGATGCAAATAAACCTTCATTGCAATTTTTAAATAATAATAGTTTATTATTAGTATGTTATTTAGAGTTTTGATATAATGTGTCACTTATGATAGTGACATACACACTCAATAAAAGGGTGATAATGCCAATTTTTGTCAATCTCTAGGCACTATGATTTTAAAAAATAAACAATTTTATGATGAGATTGTGTCTAATTAGTGACTATGACCACAAGGATTTAACATAAAAGACAACACCTATGTCAATTGTTAAAGACACAACTATAAAGAATTAAGGACTTAAGTATCTATTTGATCCACTATTTATTTAATAATAAATGCAAGCTCCATAAATTCCTCTCCATACCACTAAATTGAGATTTATTAACTTACTAATCATCACCTAATATTGGTTTCCTAATTCAAAAATCTTTTAAATTGTCCCTCACAATCCACAAAGTATTAAACAAATGTACTTGAACAACATAATCAATCTAAAAAAATTCCCTCATTTGGGCATTTAGTGTTTTTTTAATAAGGGGAATTGGAACCTAATGCTTGAAGAATTGGGTGAGTTTTGTTATAATATTTTACGTACTAATTAATTGAGTGAGTAAATAATTTTTGGTTCTTGGGAATTTGAATCTAAGTTACATATTAAAAAATACTCAACAATAATTTATTAGTGTAACTCGCAAAAAAAAATAGGGGAGAGGACCTAATATATGAGCATGTTCCAATAGCTACTAGAGTTATGCACAACAATGCCCTCCCCCACATTTTTTTACTTCAACACCAATTGATTAGTTCAACTCCCAAAAACATTTATGTTAGAGGATCCAATAAATGAACACACTTGTACAACAATGACCTTTTTTTTACTTCAACATCAATCAACTAGTATAACTTCCAAACATATTTAGAAGAGAGGACCTAATTGATGAACACTCCAATAGCCGTTATGGTTGTGAACAACAATTTCTTTTGTTTAAAGTTTTAGCACTAATCAATCAATTTAACTCCCAAAAACATGTAAGGGAAAGGATACAATGTATGATCACATTGTAATAAATGCTATAGTTGTGCACAATAATGATCTTTTTTGTACTTTGACCTATTACTTGTGTTGTTAAGCACTAGTAGTCATTATATCTGTAAATGAAAAATAGACACAAAAAAATCCATTTTCAAAAGTCGTGTCAAAGAAACAACCAATCATGGGGCGGAGGGCCTAACTCAATTGGCTAAAGCATCATGTTGCAGGCAAAAGGTCACAAGGTCTAGTCTCCCTTCCGTCCCCGTGGTACCAGAGGGTGTGTCATGCTAGCGTCATCAATCACACGAAAAAAATTTACTAGGTGCATTGCAATTTATAGGGGGGGCTACCCGATTCTTGCAATGTAAAACAAAAACAACCAATCGTGACAAACACAAGATGAATACATGTCTTGATGCACATATCTTAGTCTAATATTTTTCAGGTATTTTTGGACAACCCAACAAAAACATAAATAATAGAAATCTGGAACCCCACATAATAACTTTAAACTCTTAACTCATAGAAACACAAAAGGTACGAAATTAAGAAAAATATTTGTAATAAAATACAAATAAAACTTTGGACTCCGTGATTCACAACGAGTCATAGATAGTTGGTTTCAATGTTTTTGACTAGAAACCAATTATGAAGTGTTGGAAGACCAAACCTTCCTTTTTTCAATCAATTCCATATTGGGTGTTAGTCCAGGAGAACGCGTTTTGTCTGCATATTAAATGAATAAACAAATGGGTTTTTATAGCTGTTGGAGCCTGTGACTTAATATAAACAAATAAACACATGATAACCGAGATTCTTCTGATTGACATATTAACTTCCATTTTTAGCTTAGGAAATGGACTCTTTCTTCCGTGAGGATTTCAAAGTTGGGATCTTTGATTCAGATCTAATAAGATTGACGGCTTGTATACGTAACTCAGACGTTATTTGGCACTAAACTATGACATATAAACCAGCATATCAAGATTTGGTGACCAAACAATCTCCTGGTTAGTTTTGACTGGCCGAGATGATCTCTGCAAGATCTCAACTTTATAATCTTAAAAAGCTTTTTATTTTTCCCCCATATTTGGCGCAGTTTCTTGAGCTTCACGTATGTATGCATTAAATCTTCTTTTTAGGCTCTGGAATTTTGTATTCCGGCCAGATATTGCCAAAGTTTGACGCTATTTCATGGAGATTCCTGTAAAGATCATATACATATTCTCTCAATATTATATTCAACACGTGTTTATCCAATCTATTCTATATAGATTAATAGCAAAAGGCCACCAAAAAGATCCGTTTAATTTAAAAGACCTAATTATCTCCATGTTCACTCATATTATTTTATAGTTTAGAAAAGTAAGCAATACTTTAAAATAAATAAAGTTCAAAAGAGAAAATGCGTTTTTTGTATTAATGGGTTGTTGTTCAATCGATTGGAAGGTGATGATATGTTTTTTTATTACATTATTTATTGACATTCAAATCTTTGAGAAGTGCAATAAATATGAATGAAATTGTGGTTGAATGACTATGATGAAATAGATGTTCCACAATGAAATTGTGTTCTGAATGACTATGATGAAATAGATGTTCCGCAATGAAATTGTGTTCTAAATGACTATGATGAAAGAGAAGTTCCACAATAAAATTTTGTTGTGAATGACTATGATGAAATAGATATTACGCAATCTTTAACTTTGAACCAAAGAGATATCATCTTATGCTTACCATATCGAATTATAAAAATTAATCCGAATTAAATAACATAAAACATCTCAAAACCAAATAAATTTAAAAGAGAAAGTGAATATTGTGTTCATTATTGTTGAGAAGAATTGGAAAGGTCACTTACGTCTAAATCAAATATAGTTTTTCATTCATTGGAAGTGGAGTAATTACTCTAATCACAATATCTTTGGTCATTTTTTTTCAAATGTAATGTATATGCGTCCAAAGTCAAAAGGAGAATATTGGTTGCTTGACAAACTTAAAAATCCATTATAATTTTTTGAGCGTTTTTTCCCTTTCAAGAATGGTCAACCACTGAATTTGGAAAGTGATAATATACTCGAGAATTTTCTTTATTTTCCTTTGAAACAACTTGATTATTTTGAATATGTTGCATCACAACAATACTACTGTAAAGTACTAATCTCTTCCAGTTCTTTATTACGGAATATAAAAGTCATTGAATTAGATAATGGCTTAGTCATGATACTCTTTCATTAATCTTTCCAAATTTCTTACCTAATTTTTCATATAATGATTGAGTTCTATATTGGTATGATCAACTTTTCTTTTTTTAAACATAGGTAGTAAATGCATTTTTCAAAACAATACACTCTTTAAATATATTAATTTAAATTAGAATGAATGAAATATAATAATTTAATAATATTTTTAAAACAAAATCTAATAGATAATTATGTTTTAGTACATGTCATCATTATGTGTATTAATAGTTCTTTTTTTTAATTTTATTTATTACTTGTAAAATTAAGTATTAGTAATTCTTATGTTTATATCTAATGAATAGACAAAAGTTATTCAGTTTTTACAAGTCATATTAAAGAAACAACTAATCATATATTGACACATAGTGTGATCATGATATTGCTATCAAGATTCAACCGTGTAGTTCTCATCAAAGATGGGTTCTTGTGAATCACTACCCATGAAACATGGGTCAATGAGTTTGATTCAAAAAACTACACAATTGAATCTTGATAGCAATATCATAATTTAAAAGGATTCAATTGTGTAGTTCTCATGAGAGATGGGTTCTTGTGAATCGCTACTCATGAAATATGGGTCAATGAGTTTGACTCAAAAAACTATACGATTGAATCTTGATAGCAATATCATAGTTTGACACGCTCTGGAAAATACCTCCTACTCATCACATAGTATGATTGATAATAAATGTCTTGATACAAATGTTCATTGACATTAAGAACTCCAAACAATAACTTTCAATTCTACACTCACCTAAAAATGTCAAATTTCAAAAAACTTGAAAAATGCAAAATTCAAATGTATATGATTTTGAAATCTTCTCTCCCTATTAGCCCATCATGTGCATTCGATAAATCTTGTGATACTTACATGGCCACAATGGGCGCATTATATTCCCACAAGAAGCCTACAATCAAGTACAATATGGACCCATTTCTTCCCCACATAGAGTAGAGGCACTTTCAACCAGTCTCTAACACTAGAGAACGACCGCTAGTTGCTTACATACGGTAAGCTTTATTTTTCACGCATCAGCTTTTACTTTTGAGTTATGATGGAAGGGGACAGAAGGTCCTATGGTGGGACTGGCCGCAGGCGTTTCCCCTATTTTGACCTTTTGGAAGGGACCCATAAGACCGGGCTCTTATGTCTGGGAAGCTTTGAACATTGAAAAAACAATTCCTTGTATTCGTCTTAATTGCTTTATCCAGATACATAAAACTCTATTCATCTGGTCGGCCTAGCTTCCAGCCAAAAGTGAAGAAGCTCAGACGAAACTCCCCACACGGTGGGAAGTAATAGGCCCTTGCCGTACGTTCCGCCCCCGCCAATTGACAGAAACCCTTAATTTTTAACGGACCATGTGCTATGGTTACTGGGTCAAACGAAGTGAACTGGAAAAGTGGCCGGCAAAACAGACGCGTGTACTTACTTTTACGTTTCTGTTAAAACCTAGCTTGTCCTTTCATCTTTTGCTTTTGTCTTTTTACCAATCGCCGATGTCCTCCAAGAGAGTCACTGTCCATTGCAAACGCAACAAGGCGAAACCAGATCAAAAAATAACAAGAGACCGTGGGAACGGTTGAAAGAGAGATAGGGAGAGAGAGAGAGTACATATTTGGATTTCCACTGTAATTAACTTTAAATATGAGTTATAATCATGATACAGAATGTTTCCTTAAAAACTTTTACTTCTGCGCGGAACAATTTTGTTGGTTCTGTGTGAACTTTTTCGCTTGGGAGAATAGTATAAAATTACTGTAAGGACTAATTTTACCATGTGCTTAGCTTTATGGAATCCAACTATCCCAGTCAACATCCATCACTAGTTCCATTAAAGAATGGGTCCATATCTATATTGCCATTCAAACATCATTGTTCAGTTTACTTTAGAAGAAATTGATATTCCATGGGCCGGAGGGTTGTGTTGTACAATTAAGCCGTTCATTGAAGTGGCTCAAATAACTGGCGTACGCACTTGTTGCCAAAAGTGTCCTGCAGTACTTGCACAATAAGAGATTCTTTTTTGCATACATTAAAGTGGCGCAGATAACTGATGCACGGGTCGGTGAACTATTTGAATCTACACCAGGAATTTGAGACAATTTAAGCAACTTATGGGCCGGCCCTCTTTGTTTTACCTTGATAAATCTGGTTTACAGAGGTTTGGAAGTCAAAAAAAAATGCTGGGTCCGTGTGGGCATGAGTGAACAGTAATGCACAACGTTCTCACTCCCGTTTCTACGAATATCTAGCTTCTTTCTGGAATTGTATATTTTTGTTAATAGTTTTAAGGGCGCTAGGCGCAGTAGAAGACAAAACAAGCTTCCCATAACAAAGTGGCAAAGTATATTAATTAAATAATAAGTCAAGTCATAGGGATGTGTATGCAACAGGCTAAATAAAAGACATGCTAGTTGGATTTGAGGCCTAGTGCTTTAAAATAGTAGATTTTCCCGAGATACGTGGGATTATCTGGTGGCATTTTTATGTGGAGGTGGTGCAGTTGCCAATAGCGTGCATTAATGTGACTGCCCTTTGCTGGGCTTATGATGAAGCACTAAGTCTATTTTTGGAACAAAGGGGAGCAAATATTGTCTTTAGTGTAAGTGAGCACTTTGAACTTGCAAGCTCGTTAATAACTGTACTTAATGGACACGAACATGAAAGAAAGAGAAGAAAGTGAAACAATTCCTTCCATTCACCATGAGTGAAATGTACAAGCATATCATATGAGAGATTCCAACATGGAAGATGGAAATGAAATTTGTGCAAATAGATTGAATTTTTTAAGGGGTTACGTCGAGCACAATTGTGCATTGTCAATGCCTTTCTCTACATCTATGGTACAATGAGTTTCCCTCTGTGATTTCTTTCTTTGGGGAAAAACTCCCATTAACGTAAAACTCTTTACTCCTCGTCGTTGCAAAAGATTTATACATTTCCCCCTTCTCTCGTTGGGTCTTCTAAATAAAATTTCTTTCCTTTTCGAGATCCTTTTGTCAAGTATAAATTAATGAGCCCGTCTCTACCGTGCAATATCCGACTTGGGAGAGTAACCTAACTGTTCGATTTCCCAGCTCAATTTGGAAGCCACTCGATCATGTCTTGGGACGTAGTCCTAAAAAAATAATCCAAATCTTATTAGAACCAACATAAATGCAACTAATCACAATGTTGCCATCAAGAATGAAATTTGGATTTTGACATTCTTAACAATATAACCCACCCACAAAAGCAATATTCTAATGCTATGAACTTGGAAGCATTCTTCAGCAAAATTGGTCTTAAAACACTTTTCAAGGCGTTCGTACTAATAAAAAAAAAAAGTCTTGTCACATTTTTCTTGCCTTCAATTCTTTAAGAAGAATTTGCATTACAATATCGATTTCTTACCTCTAATTTCCTCACTAGCTCTTTGGCTGTGGGAGCAGATACAATTATATGGCGGGCGGTGGGGTTGATGAACCCTTCTTCAACAGCCTTGTCAATGAAAGACAGCAGAGAGTTGTAGTACCCTTCCACGTTCAACAACCCAACCTGAAAAGTAAAACATTTCGGCAAACAAATATTTAGAAAATTTTGACACCAGCTATATCCCTTCATTTACACTTATTTACGGTCTTCATCTCGATTCAGGCTTCATAGGGAGTAGAGAAATTACTGGCTTATCGTGTATGCCGAGCTGAGCCCACGTTATCACCTCCAGTAATTCTTCCAAAGTTCCATAGCCACCTGTCAGTAGAACATTTTTCATTGCCTCAATTAAAAAAACTGTGTGATCTAGATTACGAGAAATTGATTCACTGCATTTCATATTTTAAACTGACCTGGTAAGGCAATAAAAGCGTCGGATTGACGAGCCATCTCAGCCTTTCTTTGATGCATGTCTGCCACGGCTTTCACTTCCCCTACTGTTTCCCCCGTAATCTGCAGCAAGTTCAATAAAACAAAACACAAAGATAAGTAAAATAAATAATTGCAACTTTCCGGTAAATTCTACAGGAAATTGAGTTTTTATATTAAAAAATTCCAATTTGAAGTAGTGATTTGACCATTTTTGTCCAATATGCAGGGAGCTCTGTATTTACCTCTCTCGGCATTAGCGTTTTGGGAATAACCCTGAAAATGAACATAACAGGAATTAGCGCAGGGGATGGACTTTCAAAGCTTGGAACGAACAAACTGATTATAGATAATCTGTAATGGCTAAAATTTTGTATGAAGAATTCAAAGACTTCGATTTTGGCTGAAAAAATTTACCCTAAAACATGGCGACCCCCTTCGTGCACAGCTTGTGAAACTAGACCCATCAGTCCCACGCTGCCTCCACCATAAACTAGATCTATATTTCTTGAAACCTGAGAGGGAAAAAAACATCTGGTTTTAGAAAGCACGAAGATTTGACCTGATTCCCCGCTAATTAGAGTCGGAAAATGCCATTAAAAGGAATTTGCTAAACTAGATTTTTTCATTCTCTGTTTCTAAAGCTAAATAATGTCAACATAATCCAAAAATGGAAAAGACATCAAATCGTTGTAAGAATATGTTGTGAATGTGCTCCGCATCATAAAATTCCACAAAGCTTTGCACCTAAATGAACAAATTTATTCATTCTCAGTTTATGAAGTTAAATGATGTCAATTTCACGCAGAAACGGAAAAACACACGGAATCCTGGCGGAGAAAGGGGCCTGATTATGCTTTGCGAAGTACAATTCAAGAAAAAGCACTTTCTGAATAGATGGATGTGGAGTATAAACAGCTCTCAGCTAGCGAGATTTCCCAAAGCAATTAGCATACAGAATTCGTGAGACTGATTGGCATAACGACTCTAACCATTCAAGTTTCGGAATTTCATTAAAACCAGAGCAGAATTCAATAAAGCTAAACTCTGCGACAATGGAGACTTCTTCCATGTCAAATGAAAGGCATCCTAAAGCAAAATCTTTCAAAGTCAAATGGAAAAAAACAGAGCATCGGCCGTGAAAATCGTTTAAACGGACAATTTTGTCAAATTCGCAAAAGCGGGATGCCAAAGTCAGAACTTCAGCTACTTGAAGATTTATCTTCATAATGAACATCTCAAACATCATACGATGCACCTTATACAATGTCCGTGGACTAAGTACCTTCAGGAGCCAAGTGAAGCAAAGCCAAAACATTTACAACGAGAACTTACATTAGACCACAGAACCAAAAAAAAGAAAAAGCACTTCGTCGACAGAATTTTTTCAGAGCCTTTAATCCAAACCTCAAGTACACAACAAATGTGCACAATCTCAGGAATCCCCCGTCCATAGTACTTTATTTCACAAAAAACAACAACTGAACCTATCGAACCAGATCAGCGTACATTATTCTCTGATCCGTAGCCAAAACTTTTGAGCAATTACAGTACAAAACAACGGCAAATTAGCCTGAAAAAAACCAGGCAATAAAGACATAAATTTCCACAGCTTTCAAATCCTTACTGCAGTACACACAGAAACAAATTCAAAACCACAGACAGACTCAACCCGTGATTCAACCGTAGAACACACCACATCC
This sequence comes from Sequoia sempervirens, assembly GCA_007258455.2. Taxonomy (NCBI): domain Eukaryota; kingdom Viridiplantae; phylum Streptophyta; class Pinopsida; order Cupressales; family Cupressaceae; genus Sequoia; species Sequoia sempervirens. The sequence continues at coordinate 14,543 of VDFB02083318.1, forward strand.
TACATTGAAAACCAGAAAACAACCAATAATTAATGGCGGATTGATTTGATTTACCAGCTCCTTTCCAAGCTCCACGGCTGCATCCTGATAACTACTCTTTTTCCCAGGGCTGCTTCCACAAAACACACACACCCTCTTAAACCTCGACCTTGTATTAATGATCTCCACTGTTTCCATGGCCATTCCCTTATATCGTTATCTGCTTCTCTTCTCTTTCCTTCTCTTCTCTTCTCTTCTCTTCTCGCCCAGTCCAAAACTCCGCTTGCAAATTCCTCCTCCTCACCCTTCACCTAAATAAGTAGATACGCATTGTATATATCTATCTCACTTGCGCTTGGTCTTCCTCGCCCCTGTCCCGCAACTGGTCCTCCTCGGGATATATTTAATTAAAATTAAAAAACCCAAATTAAAAAAAGAAATAAATATATCCATACGCTCCACGCATAGGCAAAATACTAATATATTCTCCGACACTCCATTTTTGTACTCGTATTTCTAAATTACTATTATTATTAACACACTCGCCCCATCAAGCATGCCGCCACGCCACATTTTTACTAATCACTAACCTTACACGCTTCTAAATAAAACTAATTAAAATAAAATAAACCCCGCAGTAATAATGCTGCGTTATAATAATTATTGTTATTATCATTATTGCCTCTCAGGCCTTGTCATGTCCTTGATTGGAATCGCCTCCAACTGCCAATTATTTCTTTCCTATTAAAATAATTAATAATTCCTCGTTATCTTCCCTCCATCTTTTATACTTCCCCGTCGTGCTCTTATTTTTTTAAGTTTGTTTTGCGTTGCTGTTGGGTTTACGACGGACACTGACTCTCAGACAGGCGACACATCCGGAAGCAGCCATTGGTAACCTAAAAGAGAAAAACAGAGTTTTCTAACAGAATCGTAAAACCTAAGTAATAAATATCACGCCCCTCAAATTAACACACGCGTCTCTTTTGTCCTTAAACTCCACTCCGTTAGGAGTTCATGTCAGTTGACGGGACAAGGGTGTGTTTGTACGTTAGCTTCACCCTGGTCCCCGTAGGCTGTTTCTTCAGTACCCTCACAGGGCCTAGAACAATCGAGTGTGGGGTAGCCATAAGTTTTAATAATTTTAACATTTTAGGGTATTATACTTCAATTTGTTTAAATAGATGTTGTTTCTTCTTCTGCGGTGTGTTAAAATTAAGTGATGTTTTGCCAGCATTTAGTAATATCATATTGATCCATGTTTCATGAATAATGGTTTGGAAGGATCCATTACTCATAAATATTAATGGTGGTCTACTTAGCACTTATTGCATCTAGGTGATGATGCTTACAATCTAGGCTTTTGAAGAAGTCATCTATCCAAAACTGCTCCAACTTAAGTGTACTTAAATAGAGAGTTTCTCCTAAAATCAAGCTCGCTTAACTTTTTTACTACCTAATAACCAAAACCTTCACTGAGTGGTGTTCCTTACGAACCATTCATGATCAAACTCCTTAACTCCTTAACTAGGAAGATTCTTCTATTCAAGCTAGTTAACTAGAGAGTTTCTCCTAAAATCAAGCTCACTTTACCTTTTTACTACCTAGCTCTCAAAACCTTCATCAAGTGTTCTTCCTTATGACCCATACATTATCAAGCTCATTAACTCCTTGAATAAGAAGATTCTTTTAAGATCAAGCTAAGTTAACTATAGAGTTTCTCATAAAATCAAGTCCACTTTACTTTTTTACTACCTAACTCTCAAAACCTTCACCGAGTGTTTTTCCTTATGACCCATACATGATTGAGCTCCTTAACTCCTTAACTAGATTCTTCTAAAATCGAGCTAAGTTAACTAGAGAGTTTCTCCTAAATTAAGCTCACTTTATTTTTTACTACCTAATTCTCATTTTACTACCTAATTCTCAAAACCTTCACTGAGTGTTATTCCTTATCAAACATTCATGATCAAGCTCTTTAACTCCTTGAATAAGAAGATTCTTTTAAGATCAAGCTAAGTTAACTATAGAGTTTCTCATAAAATCAAGTCCACTTTACTTTTTTACTACCTAACTCTCAAAACCTTCACTGAGTGTTTTTCCTTATGACCCATACATGATTGAGCTCCTTAACTCCTTAACTAGATTCTTCTAAAATCGAGCTAAGTTAACTAGAGAGTTTCTCCTAAATCAAGCTCACTTTATTTTTTTACTACCTAATTCTCAAAACCTTCACTGAGTGTTATTCCTTATGAATCATTCATGATCAAGCTCTTTAACTCCTTAACTAGGAAGATTCTTCAAAGATCTAGCTAAGTTAACTAGAGAATTTCTCCTAAAATCAAGCTCACTTTACTTTTTTATTACCCAATTCTCAAAACCTTCAATGAGTATTGTTCCTTATAACCATTCATGATCAAGCTCCTTAACTCCTTAACTAAGAATATTCTTTTAAGATCAAGGCCACTTAGCTAGTTACCCACCCTATTTGCAAAACCTTTAGCAAACATTGTGCCTTATGAACCATTCATGACAAAGCTCCTTTACTCCTTAGCAGTGTAGTTAATTCTAGAGCAAGACCACTTAGCTTGCTAACCTATTTGCAAAATCTCTAACAAAAATTGTGTCCTATGAACCATTCATTATAGAGGTCCCTTTCTCCTTGACTATGTAGTTTCCCTAAAGATTGGGCCCACTTAGCGTGCTAACCCATTTGCAAAACCTCTGCAATTTTGTTTTTTATGAACCATTTATTATAGAGGTCCCTAGCTCCTTAACTATGTAGTTTCCCTCAATATCAAGCCCACTTAGCTTGTTACCTCATTTACAACACTTTCAACAAGTGTTGTATCTTATAAATCATCCATGATACAACTCCTCAGCAACCATGCCCAAGCCTAGTTCACTTGCTATCTCATTGACAAAACCTCTAGCAAATGTTATGCCTTCTGAACTAATCATTATAGAGCCACTTAGCACTTGAATCAAACTAGTACTAGCATGTATGATCTCCAAAAAAGTTATAGCTGCATAGTATCTAGATTTGATTGTGTAATTGACTTTTGCATCAACGTTTTGGATCACACTCCATGATCTATCATCAAGATGAAGAAGAGATGCTTCACCCATATGAACATCACTTAAATACAACAGATGCTCAGTGGATCAATCGTATTTATGAAAGATATTCTAATAAGCTACTACTCATTAAATATGAATCAATAAATTCAACAAATACTTAGTGGATCAATCATATTTATGAAAGATATTCTAATAAACTACTACTCATTAAATATGAATCAATAAATTCTACCAAAATACTACACAATTAAATTTTGATAAAACATCACACATACCCTTTCTTTTAAATAAAAATGAGAATAAACTGCCTAAGTTATAGCCCCTCCCACCTTTAAAAAGAAAACTTACCCTTAACCACAGTGCCCTACGTGGGACATAAGGTGTCTTCTAGGACCCTTGGGAGGGACAAAATGTTGGGAAAATGCGTGGAAACTAGGTCCTCATGTGCTCCCCTTCCACGACTAAAAAGAAAAAGCTGATTGGATGAAAGTAAAAGTTTGCAAGAGTTGGGGAGCCTAGAAGATTTTTTTTTTTTTTTAAGTTTTACTCCCGGCAAGAGAATATACTTAGCGTGTTGGATAATGGGTGTAATATTATATTCGTTATCGTAAATGTTAGCCAATACAATTGTTGAGTAGATTCCGGGCGTAGTGACTAAGATAGGCGAAGATAACACATTTGATCGCACTCATGTGAAGTTAAAATAGGTGGGATATTTCATTGGGGTGCTTAAAAGCATGTACTAATAAATATCTTGCTATAAAAGCACCATGTTAATATATCAATTATTTCTATTTATATGTTTGAGTTCAATTAATAGTAAAGAATTCTGAGATTGAAAGAGATGTCACAAGTTCGAATATTATAAGAAGTATGTTATGTATATTTCGTAAGGCGTTATGTATATTTCGTACGGTATGCATATTTTATATTTGAAGCATAGTAAGGTATGCATATCTCATATTTGAAGTACAGTTAGGCACTAACTAATTTTTTCTTAGGTGCTAACTAACTACTAGTTGTAAGAAGATATTTTTTTTAATAATATGTAGTGGCTACTTTTTCTATTTGTAATTCTAATATGTAGAAATAATAAGACTGTTATTTTTTTTATTATAATTTTTTTGAAGTTTTTATAATATTATATTATTGTAAAGAAATGAATTTGATTTTCTTAAGAAAGTAAATATAAGTTTTATGAGTATGGAAAGCAATATGAGAAATATTATGTGATACAATTTGGATATTAGAAATTAATAAAAATATGAATGTGACACATTCAATTTAGAGTTGTGGTAGATTATGTGATACAATTTGGAATATTAGAAATTAATAAAAAATATAAATATTTAACTGATTTTGGTGATTGATAAATAATTGTTTATTATTTATTTCATAACTTTTGAATTATTACTCAAAATTATTTGTTGATGTATGTGTTAGAAGTAGAACAATGAAACTTGAACTAGACTATTCTTTGAATTTGGCAAGGGTCGATATTGTGGTGTAGAATCAGTTCTTGGATTGAAACATTGTGCATAATTGATCCTACTTTCCCACAATGGATCCCATTTCATGGAATTGACCTTTAATACAAAAAACCACCTCTTGATATGTGAATTTGTAGGGAAAGTGGTGTTTATAGACACTAAATGGGAGTTTGCTAGGTATGGTGATTCCCCTTTCATCAAACACATGAGTGTATGTACCCTACAAGAATAAACAAATGTGTCCCTTAAGTGACAAGAACAAGTGAAACTCATAAAGACAGTATAAAGTATAATATATAACATCTAAAAAAAGTGAAGAATAGATTTAACTAATGAAGTTCTCACCATCAAGTGGATCAATTGTAAGTCTTTGACAATGGGTCGCTCTAATTTATGGACCCTAAGTGACTATATATGATACCATAAAGTGTACCTCCATGAACAAAAGAATGATGTAAAGATGTTAAATGTGATATATGCTATAAAGGATCCAACATCAATGATATATCATTTAGTTGATTCTTCTTTGCAAGTGTAACCTTTACATGTAATGCATTATGATCCATTTTCTCACCATTTTAAGAATCTTCATCGTCTAATTCTATAAAACTAGCCTCAACTTGTATAATATTTATCTATAAGAGCTTGAATTTAATGTTTTAATGCAAAGGATCTATTCATAGAATGCCCATGAATGTACTGATAAGACCAAAAATATTTAACCCTACTTGGTGAATGCTTAGACATATCCATTGTTTTAACAAAAGACAAAGTGATAAGCTTGTGTTGCAAAAAGTGCTTTGATATAGGATGTGCAGGCTCCTGAAATCTAGTAAACTCTCTGCATTTCTTTGACTTGATGTAAGCAACATCTTTTATGAAAATAGGTGAAGCTTGTAATTTAGAGGGATCATAAATAAAGTAATGAATCACCTCTAGCATCATAATTTGTTGAAAGGTTCCACAAACTAACTTGGTGAAGGATAAGAAAAAATATTGAATGTTAAAGGATTATGCAATATCTCATCAACAAAATCTTTCTTCTTAAATTTCTGCCTATAATCATCAACATGATTGTTTGTATAGTTTAATCATTTTAGAATAAAGTGTAAATAATGCTCAACATACCCGATATCAAGATGTGTATGGATACCATGTATATGTTAGAACACACATATATACTAAGAGGGTGGGGGTGAATCTATATATCTCTCAAATTAATTCAATTCAAACTTATCAATCAAAACTTATAACTGCCTTAACTAGATAAAGCATTCAAAGAAAATCACACAACCACACCACTAGATTTATGTGGAAAACACAAGGGAAAAACCATGGTGAGAAAGCTCCTTGGAGTTACTGTCTAAATCCAACCTCATAAATAAAGTATTTTTACAAGTAAAACCATGAAGTTTCCACAGTCCATGATAAAATTGTAATATAGTTTTTGGATTAAACTATGTTGAATTTTTTTACATCAATGTTTTGGATCATACTCCATGATTTGCATCTTGATTATGGATCATGGAGTATGATATGAAACGTTGATGTAAAAAAATGCAACACAGTTTAATCCAAAAATCATATTACAATTATTTTTACAAGTTAATGAAAGTTTACAATTCTCTGAACAATACAAAAATTACAATAGAGCTTTACAACCTCAGTACACAAACTGAAATACTTCAACACTTTTGTTACCTTCAACAATTCACTCCTGCTTTCAGCATACTATCTCTAGCAATCACTTCAACACTTTTATGTTTGGCTCACTACCTCCAACATTCTCACATACACTTTTTCCTTTGGCTCACTGCCTCCAACAATCACTTACACACTTTCGTCGGCTCACTACCTTCAACACGTTACTTATACTCTTTTGTTTTCAACACATTGCCTTCAACATACATCAAACACTTCTCTGCAAATTCACACTCATTCATCTTCCTTCAAATTACTGCTTTCGGCATTTACATTGAACACACAATACATCACATGTTTCTCTTGATCACACACTTGATCTTTCATTTATTACTTTCGTAAGTATAAAAAAATTTCTCATTTTCGACCACATTGGAACATATAAACATGAAACATGCAATGGCCATATTGGGTCAGCTTCAAAAACATCTACAAGAAAGGGAAATTCAATGTGATCCAATCTAAGAGATAAGCAAGACTTAATTTAACTTTGTATGCATTCTCATGTTAGTGCACACCACAAAAACTTGGTGCAATAATGTACTAGGTTGGCCTAGCAAACATTTAACCCACAAAATATTAACTCCAAACCACAAGCGGTACCAGAGAGACCAAACAACAACATGTGAAGATTACATCACAAGCATCAAAATATATTCAAAAATATTTTTATGCCTTTCTTTCAAAACTTCATATGACATTATGCTAGTGCAAGAAAACAAACACAAAACTAGTATCTCTTACAAACCTAGACAACACAGTCTTGAGATAGAAAATTGACAACTCAACTTGTAGTACAATTCAAAAAATGAAATATGAAGGGAGACAACACATAGACATGTTAAAATCATCCTCCAAATCGCAAGACCACAACAACAACTGTGGATAAATGTGGGGCATTTCTTTGAACCTTTCATGATTGCAACTACACAGTCTTCACTTTGCAAACTTAGGAAAATTTTGCAGTGAATTCTATTTCCTAGAAATAGGAACACACATACTTCACACATGATTTTTCTATCCTTCAAACCATGGGACCATATCTTCAAATGTGAAGGAATGTGGAGCACTCTTTGAAGCTTTTTAGTGAAACTTCTTGAGCCACTAACTGCAAGAAATTCTTCTAAATAATTTACATCAACAAATAATGAATACAACATTCGTAGAATCATTCACTTATTCATGAGTAACATGAAACAACTATTATAGAAACTCATGATGTCCAACATCATACATAATGCTTTTTGACCCACATCCTAATTGCAGCATATGCAACCATCCACATACTACCACTTTGCTGACAATAAAAACAACATCATCAACAATCTAGATTTTGTTGACATAAATGACAATACCTGCAACATACTTACAACAATCTCCCCCTTTGGTATTGATAGCAACACCAACCAAATGTGCAATATCTCCCCCTTACTCTATCTCTCCCCCTTTGACATCAAGGACAAAGGGCCAATGGTCTTTAATGGAACTTGCAGCAACATACAAGCTCCCCTTTCCTACACAAAACTCAACATTGTTCTACTTGCTCCCCCTAAGAGGTGTCCTTCATCAATCTAGGGATAAAAATGTGTCTTGAATTTCTCCCCCTAGATAGATGCACCAACTATGCATCTAGTTAGAAGCAGGAGGGGCAACAACCCCTAACTTCTATCTAAGATACTCAAATGTATCCTTTGAAAGTGCCTTTGTGAAGATGTCTACAACTTGTTCCTTTGTGGTTACATATTCCAATCTTACTCCCTAACCCACAACTTTCTCTCTTAAGAAGTGATACTTGATAGATATGTGCTTGGTTCTAGCATGCATCACTAGATTCTTTGAAATATTGATGGTGCTTGTATTGTCATACAAAATTGGAATAGGCTCATCATACGTTACCTTTATCTCCTTTAAGGTTTTCTTCATCCACAACACTTGAAGATGCTGCAACAATGTACTTTGTTTCTTCTGTTGATAAGGACACTAAGTCCTACTTCTTACTAAACCAAGAGACCAATATGTCTCCCAAAAAAAATCTCCACCACTAGTAAGTCTTCTATCATCAACACTACCAACCCAGTTAGTATCAATATATGCATTCAAAGAAAAATTATTACCCTTTTGACGCCACAATCTATAGTTTGGAGTGCTCTTCAAATATCTAAAAATCATCTTGACAACCTTTACATGAGTTTCTCTTGGATCAACTTGAAATCTTGCAACCAAGCAAATTGCTTGCATAATATCAAGCCTTGAAGCAGTTAAGTAGAGTAGGTCCCCAATCATATACCTATATAGATTCTAATCAACCTTAGGTGACACATCATCCTTACTCAAATGGAAACCAGTTACCATTAGAGTACTTACTATTTTATAGTCTTCCATAACAAATTTCTTCAACATTTCCCTAACATACTTTGCTCAAGAGAGATAAAGATACCATTGTTTGATTGTGCAATTTGAAGTCTAAGAAAGAATGATAACTCACCTAACATATACATCTCAAATTCTTTCTGCATCTATTCAACAAACCTTTTACACATTTCATCATTTCCACCGAAGATTATATCATCAACATCCACACCAACAATTAGAATCTTTTCATCCAATATTTTGTTCTATAATTCACTATCAGTAGTACCTTTCTTGAAGCCTTGTTGAAATAGATACTTGTCCAATCTTGCATACCAAGCCCTGAGGGCATGTTTGAGACCATATAGTGCCTTCTTAAGTTTGCATGCCATTTTTGGGTCTATTGATAGCTGAAATCCATCAAGTTGTTCTATGTACACTTCTTCCAATTCACCATTCAAAAAAGAATATTTCACATCCATTTGATAAACTTTGAAGTTCTTGTGAACAAAAAATGCTAGAAACATTATGATAGCCTCCATTCTTGCTACTAGAGAAAATGTTTCCTCAAATTCAATACCTTCCACTTGTGAATACCCTTTGCATACCAATATTGCTTTATTTCTCATAACCTCTCCATCTTCATTCAGTTTATTTAGAATTGAATACCCATTTTGTTCCTATTATATTCTTACAAGAAGGTCTTGGGACCAACTCCCAAGCCTGATTTTTCTCAATATGATTTAGCTCCTCTTCCATTGCTTGTATCCATCCTTAATCTTTGTTAACATCAACAAAAGTTTTTGGTTCTATTCTTAACAGTAGAGAAAATTTCACTTGTTCATTTGTTTTTGCAAATCTTCTTCTTGTTTGCACTCCTTCATTCTTATCTCCAATGATCTGATCTTGTAAATGATTTCTCTAGACATACTTGGCAAGAGCCTTGGGGACTTTCTCCTGTGCTTCCTCTTTTCTTGCAATCTCTTCTTTTTATTCCTCTTTGTAGGTAGATTCATTAGACCAACAATCTTCTTTCTCATGTGCTCTTTGATGTGACTCTTCATCCACTCTAACATTTGCACTTTCAACAACCTTCCTCAATATTTTACTATAGA
>VDFB02083319.1:0-12909 GCA_007258455.2 Sequoia sempervirens
GGAATAGTACAGGTTTCACCTTACAAACTCTACTCGATGTTTTCTATTTATACAAGTAAATTGGTATTGAGCACGCCCCAAAATTGCATTGTATTATCTAGGGATTGGATTTGGCCATTCAAGCACCCAACTGTCTTAGTGACCTATCTAATTGTCTAAACTTCGCTCGATCATTCTAGTCTAGTCTTGTCGAGTATTCTCTGTAACTTTTCAACTGAGTTTCACTCGCTTTATTTGGCCCAAACACAAACTAGACCAAGACTAAGCCAACAGTACTATGCCTCATTTGAATTTTAGCTGGCCAAATGGGTTTGGCCAATCAAACATCCAAGTGAATAAGCTAGTCAATTATTTAAACTCTATTCAACTATGCTCGTTCAAACCAGTCTATTATTCTCTCTAAAGTTAGCCAATTATTTGAACTCTATTCAACTATTCTAGTCAGTCCAGTTTAGTAATTTCTCTAACTTCTTAATTGGGTTTTGCTTGTTTTACTTTGCCCAAATACAAACCAAGCCCAAGCCCAAGCCCAAGCCCACACTCACAGTTTTCTATTCCATTTGAATTTTAGCTGGATATATGGACAGTAGCTTGTAGGAATTAATTTGCTAAGAAGTTTTTTAATAATTGCTACTAGAAAATCTAATAGCAGTGTCCTTCATAATCCGGTAATAACAATTCAACTCTACAATAGGTAGCATGGTGTCATTGAAGGTTGGATAGTATAGTTTTCAAAGTTCCCAATTTTGAACCTTGATTCTCGATGGCCAATATCTAGGTATAGGGATTTCATTTCTTAATATCCCCTAGGAAAAATATCCTGATAGTCACACAAGAGATTAAAAACTTCTGCAAGTCATTCCTTAACTTAGCAATCTCCATTTTTCACCATTTAGGGGGCTCTTTGGTGCCTACATTTATTTAGATTAATTTTATGGCCTTGTTATACTATGCACTATCTCTAACTTTGGTATCCATTACCTTGTGTCCACCTTTAGATGATTGAACCTATATGAACTACATAACAAATCCATTTTTTCTTTAGTTTCCTCCCATGCAACCTTGTCAATTGAATCCTTTTTCTATGAATTTTTGTCCTTTGTGCTCACTCTCCTAATGCAATTCATACACTTTTTGCCCAGTTTATTTTCACCAAATATACTTTTGATTACCATGTAAATCTTCCCTTATTCGTATTACTTCCCTTCGATTGTGGTTGCACTGAGTTTTTTTTTTTTTTCTATCCTCCCTATGATGCTCGGCCTGTTGGAATTCTTAGTAGCAGCTCCGTACATTCAACATATTCATTACTTGGCGCCCTTTTTTTTCCACTTTGTCTTGATTCAAACAAAATAAATATCACCCATGGCCTCCCACTTGCTTCATGCCTTTGTCTTCCTTTTGTTCATGAAGTAAACATTTGTAAGTGGAATGCTCAGGTATGTGAGATGTTACCTCTTTGTGTTGCTCATATTTTAATTTGAAATTTCTTTTAAACATGGCGCCTCCTCATCAGTTCACAGATTTAGATGAATGTTCCTAAAGTTAATCGACCCATCTTCAAGGGAAATTAAAAGATATACTAAAATCATTCACTTTAAAATTCAAGAATGTTATTTCGTAGGTGAAAATCAAGTTGGCCAACGATTATAAATTTAAATCCTTCAAGACCTTTGACCAATCCATGTGTGCATACTCTACAATCGACATTGGGTCAAATAGTTTATGTACTCAGGCTATGCTTCACATTCTGCATACAACAAGGAAGTTGCAAATACAACATTTGAAAAATTTCCATCAAAGCTCTATATCTCAGTAGAGTATCAAATATAAGAGGTTTAGGGATTGAATCAGAGCATGAGAAACCAAACTAAATTCAACAAAAATTGTGAAAAAAAAAACCAACAATATTTTTGGTTGGTGTCGATTGTTGGTCCACCCGCATGCTCCTGCACCAACTAGCATGGAAAAAATGTGACACTATCATTTTATAACTAGAATTGACTCAACAAAGGTGTTCCGTGTATGATAATAACTATCAGTTTAATATATATATTTTTTAATTTTATGGTGATAAAATGAGGCTAATAGATTGATCTAAGTACAAACAAGGATTGCAAAGGATGCAATAAGAACCTAGAAGCTCTAATCCAACTACTCTGTCAAACCATTTCCTTCCCTTGCACATACTAGTATTTGGTAAAATTCCTTCAAATGTTGTACATCTAATGTATGTATATTGGATAGCAAGGAGCATGACCACTTTTGTAATGTGACATGAACATTGAGTACCATGTCACATGGGACAAAGGACTTTCCCATCCCCATTGGTTACTCCCAAGTACCCCTATTCCATCTCATACCTCCACTTTCTCTAAGGGGATTCTCAATCATAGATTCCCCTTTAATCTTGGGCTCTTCCCCTTCCACCAACTAAGAAAAGAACCTTGTCCTCCTCTCATTCCTCTAGGGGTCTCAACCAATTTGAGCCCATGATCTCTCATTTTAATCCTCTCCATCAAATACTTAGGCTACAAATCTATAGAATTGGCCTCATCGTGTAAGCCATTATCAAGACTCAATGAAATGCAATGTTATCCTATAGGTAAAAAGCATACGTACCACCAAATCCATAATGCTTGAGCACAACTTCACCATATCTTGGTCCAATAAGAGTAAATGTTTGGTAGCTTTTATTATGTCATCCAATATTTACTCTCTTTGCTTTATCTTAATTGCATGCATTTTTGAGTGGGATAGGTTATATGGTTCAGCTTGTTCTCTTATGCTTGTAATTATGTGTACACATCTCAACACACTATTTTTAGAGTGATGTAGGGTGGAGGGGACTACTCTCATAGTGTGGATCCATGTGCATTGTTGGAGGACATTACAAGATAATGATCCTAATGTTACATGAAACATACTATCTAATGTAATGGTTCCTAACACAAAGGGAAAATTGATGACGCGTGTATTTTTTCATCCTACATTATCAAACCCATTAAATTTCTCTCTTGATTTTATGCAAAAAAATTGTACTACAAACATTCAACCCTAATTCATTGTCAATTAAAGTGTATTTGTTTTTTGTTGTCCCATTTACTGTTACTATTTGCAACGGTAAAATTTCATCAAATAGAGAAAGGTTGTGAGAATTAAATGTGATTACGTCCTTATTATTTTAGATTGATTCTAACATTGTTGTGACCTCTAGTATTTTCATAGTGATGTGATAATAATGTTTTCTATAAGATATTCCTAGAGTATGAAATGTGTGCATTAGAGCCCATAGAGATATCCTTGCTGAAGTACTTTGACGCTAGTCACCAAGGTCATGCTCTTTCAAAACCTTAGTGGTAAAAGTTAAGATTTAATGCTTGGTAGGTTGGTTTGGGGGTTGGGTCCTTTTGTCATCAAACCAATACCCTAATGGAGTTTGACCTATAATATGCATCTCATGACTATGATTTTTGGCTTAATAACATTATGTTATCTTTGCAAGAGTAAATTCTTTTGGGATGCAAAGGAAAGGCTAATGAGGGTAGTAGAAACTACTTTTAAAATAATCAATTTAGATTGGTGAGAAGTAGGTAAAGGCAAAGGCTTGATGAGATGTGTGATCAATAGGGAGTGCCATTAGCACCCGTATATGTCATATATTGGGTGAAAACTTAAATAATGCATTAGGAAGGAGGATAAGGGAGTGTCAAATGAGTATACTTAGAGGAATTAGAGGACATAATAAGTATTAAATATGACTCTGGAGAGCACGAAGATGCCTATAAGGAAGAGTCACTAGCGGAAGAAATAATAAAACATCATAAGGGTGTGAGTAAAGGATTCTACGAAGGCATTCAATATAGTATAAATAAGGAATAAATAATGAAAAGGGTTTTTGAGTGGAAATGAAGAGAAATGCAATAATTAATGAGCTAAAATAAAAGTTCAAAAATTATAAAGCAAAACCTTAGGGGGAAGGGAGGGCTAAAAGATTAACAAATTTAAACTTTATAATTTTTTTAACTTTAAACTCAAATGACAAAATGATAAGTTCCAACAAGAAGCGTTTGAAGGTAAAATTGTCTTGAGTCATGTACGTTGTTAGGTTCACTAAAATGAAAAAGATGAAAAGGATGCGGTCTAAAATATTTTTTTACCTCTATTTGATTATCCTTAATTCAATACTTGAAAGTGAATATAAAAACATAACCTTTCATTTCAATTTAATTGAAATTAAGAATACACATTACACATTGCTTATTGAAATATGAGAGATGAAAGGTATAGAATGACATAATCTTTTTAACATTGGTGTACCTTTGTTGTTTGTTCGAAACTATTTGAATCAAGAGGAGGAATTTGGACCTTATATTTTCTTTATCCTCATGCTTTATGGTAGGTGGACTAATTTTTTTTGTGCTCTTGTTTGGGCTAGAGTGGTGGCATTCGTATGATCACGATTTTGTCTCTCTACTACTTAGCGTCATATGTAGCCACACCAATGTCCTCAACAACTCTACAAAACATACTTGCAATTAGAGTTTCATATCAAGACAATATGATGACAAAAGCATGTTAGGGGGTTTGTCTTGAGGAGGTTAAACAAAAAGATTCATTAATAATGATCAAACTCCATAAGAAATGAAAAAGATTGGACATTGACTACCTTGAGAAATGTGTAAAGAGTGAATACTAGATGAAATATGAATGGAACTAAGAAAAGTAAAATAAGTGATGAAGTGACTAATAATATTTGTTTATCATATTACTTGTGTATTTTTAAACATTATTATATATCGCTCCATTCTTTATATTCATTCAATAATTTATTCTCTTTAATAAATTTATAAAAAAAAATTTAATCATTTAAACACAAGATTGTATGAATTTACAAAGTGAAATGAAAAATAAATACCAAAATTAAAAAATAAATTCTACAGTATATATACATATCAACAAACGTACTACCATACAAGATACTCTAAGTGTTCAAAACTCATAAAGATACGTATTTAAGTCTAAATATACAAAGTATGTGAGACTAAAGGATACCAAAAATAAAATGAGGTGTAAAATCAAGAATAGGCTAGTTTGTATGCTATACGTTCAAATTGTTTTGTCGTATGAGGGATACTACCGGATGCAAGACTAGGGGGAAAAATGCTAGGGAGCAATTTTTCGTCTCTACAATGGGAATGGTGTTTATTAGGTAATAGTTCAAAATTCCTATCCGTTGGTGGCCATGGCAACAACATGAACATGAGGCGTGGAAGCATCGCTTGATTTAATGCTGCTCTCTGAAGTAGAAGTTTGATTTATTATCGGTAGATTGGCAAATCATTATTTTTTTGTCAATTTCAGGTAGAACGCAGAGAGCCGAGGGATTTAAGATGGCGATGGCTATGGCGTACGTGGGGAGAGTAGTTCTGAGACAACCAGTACCATCATCTTCCCTATTGTGCTTTCATGGCATATCATGTCGATTTCCAGTTCCATTTTCTCCTTTGAGGACGAGGAGGAGGACGAGGTCGTTCTGGTATAAAGCAGAAAAGTAGAGTGAGATGGATATGGAGATGGAGAAGGAGTTGGATATGGAATGGGTGAGTAGAAAAGAGGGGTCTGGGCAATTGAGTGGAGAAGACATAAGCAAGCAAGTCAGGCTCTATGGATGGGTCGCTCTTCACCGCCTTCACTCATCACTTACGTTCTTCAATTTACGGAATCATACTGGAATAGTACAGGTTTCACCTTACAAACTCTACTCGATGTTTTCTTTTTATATAACTAAAATGGTATTCAGCACGCCCCGACATTGCATTGCATTATCTGGGAATTGGACTTGGCCATTCAAGCACCCAACTGTCTGAGTGACCTATCTAATTGTCTAAACTTCGCTCGATCATTCTAGTCTAGTCTTGTCGAGTATTCTCTGTGACTTTTCAATTGAGTTTCACTTGCTTTATTTGGCCCAAACACAAACTAGACCAAGACTAAGCCAACAGTACTATGCCTCATTTGAATTTTAGCTGGCCAAATGGGTTTGGCCAATCAAACATCCAAGTGAATAAGCTAGTCAATTATTTAAACTCTATTCAACTATGCTCGTTCAAACCAGTCTATTATTCTCTCTAAAGTTAGCCAATTATTTGAACTCTATTCAACTATTCTAGTCAGTCCAGTTTAGTAATTTCTCTAACTTCTTAATTGGGTTTTGCTTGTTTTACTTTGCCCAAATACAAACCAAGCCCAAGCCCAAGCCCAAGCCCACACTCACAGTTTTCTATTCCATTTGAATTTTAGCTGGATATATGGACAGTAGCTTGTAGGAATTAATTTGCTAAGAAGTTTTTTAATAATTGCTACTAGAAAATCTAATAGCAGTGTCCTTCATAATCCGGTAATAACAATTCAACTCTACAATAGGTAGCATGGTGTCATTGAAGGTTGGATAGTATAGTTTTCAAAGTTCCCAATTTTGAACCTTGATTCTCGATGGCCAATATCTAGGTATAGGGATTTCATTTCTTAATATCCCCTAGGAAAAATATCCTGATAGTCACACAAGAGATTAAAAACTTCTGCAAGTCATTCCTTAACTTAGCAATCTCCATTTTTCACCATTTAGGGGGCTCTTTGGTGCCTACATTTATTTAGATTAATTTTATGGCCTTGTTATACTATGCACTATCTCTAACTTTGGTATCCATTACCTTGTGTCCACCTTTAGATGATTGAACCTATATGAACTACATAACAAATCCATTTTTTCTTTAGTTTCCTCCCATGCAACCTTGTCAATTGAATCCTTTTTCTATGAATTTTTGTCCTTTGTGCTCACTCTCCTAATGCAATTCATACACTTTTTGCCCAGTTTATTTTCACCAAATATACTTTTGATTACCATGTAAATCTTCCCTTATTCGTATTACTTCCCTTCGATTGTGGTTGCACTGAGTTTTTTTTTTTGTTCTATCCTCCCTATGATGCTCGGCCTGTTGGAATTCTTAGTAGCAGCTCCGTACATTCAACATATTCATTACTTGGCGCCCTTTTTTTTCCACTTTGTCTTGATTCAAACAAAATAAATATCACCCATGGCCTCCCACTTGCTTCATGCCTTTTTCTTCCTTTTGTTCATGAAGTAAACATTTGTAAGTGGAATGCTCAGGTATGTGAGATGTTACCTCTTTGTGTTGCTCATATTTTAATTTGAAATTTCTTTTAAACATGGCGCCTCCTCATCAGTTCACAGATTTAGATGAATGTTCCTAAAGTTAATCGACCCATCTTCAAGGGAAATTAAAAGATATACTAAAATCATTCACTTTAAAATTCAAGAATGTTATTTCGTAGGTGAAAATCAAGTTGGCCAACGATTATAAATTTAAATCCTTCAAGACCTTTGACCAATCCATGTGTGCATACTCTACAATCGACATTGGGTCAAATAGTTTATGTACTCAGGCTATGCTTCACATTCTGCATACAACAAGGAAGTTGCAAATACAACATTTGAAAAATTTCCATCAAAGCTCTATATCTCAGTAGAGTATCAAATATAAGAGGTTTAGGGATTGAATCAGAGCATGAGAAACCAAACTAAATTCAACAAAAATTGTGAAAAAAAAAACCAACAATATTTTTGGTTGGTGTCGATTGTTGGTCCACCCGCATGCTCCTGCACCAACTAGCATGGAAAAAATGTGACACTATCATTTTATAACTAGAATTGACTCAACAAAGGTGTTCCGTGTATGATAATAACTATCAGTTTAATATATATATTTTTTAATTTTATGGTGATAAAATGAGGCTAATAGATTGATCTAAGTACAAACAAGGATTGCAAAGGATGCAATAAGAACCTAGAAGCTCTAATCAACTCCTCCCTGTCAAACCATTCCTTCACTTGCACATACTAATGTTGGTAAAATTCCTTCAAATATTGTACATCCTAATGTATGTATATTGGAATGGCAAGGCATGACCACTTTTTATATGTGACATGAACATTGGTACCATGTCACATGGGACAAAGGACTTGCCCATCCCCATTGGTTACTCCCAAGTACCCCTATTCCATCTCATACCTCCACTTTCTCTAAGGGGATTCTCAATCATAGATTCCCCTTTAATCTCAGGCTCTTCCCCATCCACCAACTAAGAAAAGACACTTGTCCTCCTCTCATTCCTCTAAGGGTCTCAACCAATTTGAGCCCTTGATCTCTCATTTTAATCCTCTCCATCAAATACTTGAGCTACAAATCTATAAATTGGCCTCATCGTAAGCCATTATCAAGACTCAATGAAATGCAATGTTATCCTATAGGTAAAAGCACTTACGTACCACCAAATCCATAATACTTGAGCACAACCACCATATCTTGGTCAATAAGAGTAAATGTTGGTAACTTTTATTATGTTATCATCAATATTTACTCTCTTTTGCTTTTATCTTGAGTATTGCATGCATTTTGAGTAGGATAGGTTATATAGTTTAGCTTGTTCTCTTATGCTTGTAATTATGTGTACACATCTCAACACACTAATTTTAGAGTGATGTAGGGTGGAGGGGACTACTCTCATAGTGTGGATCCATGTGCATTGTTGGAGGACATTACAAGATAATGATCCTAATGTTACATGAAACATACTATCTAATGTAATGGTTCCTAACACAAAGGGAAAATTGATGACGCATGTATTTTTTCATCCTACATTATCAAACCCATTAAATTTCTCTCTTGATTTTATGCAAAAAATTTGTACTACAAACATTCAACCCTAATTCATTGTCAATTAAAGTGTATTTGTTGGTTGCTGTCCCATATACTGTTACTATTTGCAACGGTAAAATTTCATCAAATAGAGAAAGGTTGTGAGAATTAAATGTGATTACGTCCTTATTATTTTAGATTGATTCTAACATTGTTGTGACCTCTAGTATTTTCATAGTGATGTGATAATAATGTTTTCTATAAGATATTCCTAGAGTATGAAATGTGTGCATTAGATCCCATAGAGATATCCTAGCTGAAGTACTTTGAAGCTAGTCACCAAGGTCATGCTCTTTCAAAAGCTTAGTGGTAAGTTAAGACTAATGCTTGGTAAGGTTGGTTGGGGGGTTGGGTCCTTTTGTCATCAAACCAATACCTAATAGGTTTGACCTATAATATGCATCTCATGACTATGATTTTTGGCTTAATAACATTATGTTATCTTTGCAAGAGTAAATGCTTTTGGGATGCAAAGGAAAGGCTAATGAGTGTAGTAGAAACTACTTTTAAAATAATCAATTTAGATTGGTGAAAAGTAGGTAAAGGCAAAGGCTTGATAAGATGTGTGATCAATAGGAGTGCCATTAGCACCATATGTCATATATTGGGTGGCTTAAATAATGCATTAGGAAGGAGGATAAGGGAGTGTCAAATGAGTATACTTAGAGGAATTAGAGGACATAATAAGTATTAAATATGACTCTGGAGAGCATGAAGATGCCTATAAGGAAGAGTCACTAGCAGAAGAAATAATAAAACATCATAAGGGTGTGAGTAAAGGCATTCAATATAGTATAAATAAGGAATAAATAATGAAATGTGTTTTTGAGTGGAAATGAAGAGAAATGCAATAATTAATGAGCTAAAATTAAAGTTCAAAAATTAGAAAGCAAAACCTTAGGGGGAAGGGAGGGCTAAAAGATTAACAAATTTAAACTTTATAATTTTTTTAAGTTTAAACTCAAATGAAAAAATGATAAGTTCCAACAAGAAGCGTTTGAAGGTAAAATTGTCTTGAGTCATGTACGTTGTTAGGTTCACTAAAATGAAAAAGATGAAAAGGATGCGGTCTAAAATATTTTTTTACCTCTATTTGATTATCCTTAATTCAATACTTGAAAGTGAATATAAAAACATAACCTTTCATTTCAATTTAATTGAAATTAAGAATACACATTACACATTGCTTATTGAAATATGAGAGATGAAAGGTATAGAATGACATAATATTTTTAACATTGGTGTAGCTTTGTTGTTTCTTCTAAACTATTTGAATCAAGAGGAGGAATTTGGACCTTATATTTTCTTTATCCTCATGCTTTATGGTAGGTGGACTAATTTTTTTTGTGCTCTTGTTTGGGCTAGAGTGGTGGCATTCCTATGATCACGATTTTGTCTCTCTACTACTTAGCATCATATGTAGCCACACCAATGTCCTCAACAACTCTACAAATCATACTTGCAATTAGAGTTTGATATCAAGACAATATGATGACAAAAGCATGTTAGGGGGTTTGTCTTGAGGAGGTTAAACAAAAAGATTCCTTAATAATGATCAAAATCCGTAAGAAATGAAAAAGATTGGAGATTGACTACCTTGAGAAATGTGTAAAGAGTGAATACTAGATGAAATATGAATGCAACTAAGAAAAGTAAAATAAGTGATGAAGTAACTAATAATATTTGTTTATCATATTACTTGTGTATTTTTAAACATTATTATATATCGCTCCATTCTTTATATTCATTCAATAATTTATTCTCTTTAATAAATTTATAACAAAAAATTTAATCATTTAAACAGAAGATTGTATGAATTTACAAAGTGAAATGAAAAATAAATACCAAAATTAAAAAATAAATTCTACAGTACACATACATATCAACAAACGTACTACCATACAAGATACTCTAAGTGTTCAAAACTCATAAAGATACGTATTTAAGTCTAAATATACAAAGTATGTGAGACTAAAGGATACCAAAAATAAAATGATGTGTAAAATCAAGAATAGGCTAGTTTGTATGCTATACATTCAAATTGTTTTGTCGTATGGGGGATACTACTGGTTGCAAGACTAGGGGGAAAAATGCTAGGGAGCAATTTTTCATCTCTACATTGGGAATGGTGTTTATTAGGTAATAGTTCAAAATTCCTATCCACTGGCGGCCATGGCAACAACATGAACATGAGGCGTGGAAGCATCACTTGATTTAATCCTGCTCTCTGAAGCAGAAGTTTGATTTATTATCGGTAGTTTGGAAAATCGTTATTTTTTTTTCAATTTCAGGTAGAAGGCGGCGAGCCGAGGGATTTAAGATTGATGCAGGAGCATCCAGTGGTGTGAGGGCAATCTTGCGTCACCCAAAAATAGTTAAATTTCAAGTTTATCATTTTTCAGATGTTAATACATTTTTGGATACCCTTTTCGTCATAATGAAATTCCCAATTTATGGTTTTTATTTTCTATTCCTGAGTTGAGAGATATTGCAATTTTAGTTTCCCAAATTTGCACCTAAAAATCTTCCGAGTGGGATTTGAGGCACTTAGAGCTTTCGGATTGGCCCCAAAAATTTCCAAAATCGGCATAGCAAACTTTGAGCGCATTTTTGACTTCGAAACCTTTCCAACGGTTCAAACGGTTCGCGAATCAGAGCCCTGGATCAAAAGTTATGGCCCCGGGAAGTTGGCGCACTTTCTAGAAGATACCATTGCAAATGCTCTTTTGAAATTTCAACTTCATGTTGTAAATTTTTGGTGCCAAACCGCCTAAACTCAATTTGAATGTTGTTTTGGCTCCAAACTAATGAGGAGCTCTATTTATGGGCAGGTTTTCTAATTTTTGGGTAACTTTTTGGGGACAAGCCCGCATATTGCAAAAGGGTTATTCTGTAGCTTTCTGTAGCTTGCATGTGTTGTAGAACTTGGGGATTTTAGATCCTCTGCATGTAAGAAGCTCCATTTTCTGAATAATAGAATTATTCTCTTTTTTGTGGGTTATTTTCTGTGTCTCGGGTTGCGCCTTCATCAAGTGGTATCAGAGCGGGTTTTTCTTGAGCATGTGGATAGATCGCCGATCGTGAGGTAGTTCGCACTAGGACTGTGGTTGTGGGTCAAGGTCAAGAAACATGCCTTCTAGAGTGATGCCTAGTAGGTGTGGTGGTGCCAGAGGTGGTCGAGGTGGTAGAGATGCTTGTGGAAGAGATGCACTGGGAGCCCTCCAGAGACAGGTTGATGCGTTACAAGAGCAGTTGAGAAGAGGGTTCAACCTGAGAGAGGAAAGTGAGGATGAAGGAGAGGAAGAAGGTTCAGATGTAGAAGAGGAAGAAGAAGCAATTGATGAAGACCAAATGCGGTTAATAAGGGCCATTTTTAAGATTGGGAAAAGACCCAGAGCAGAAGTCCCCAGTTATTCTGGAAGTTTGAACCCAGAAGAGTTGATCGATTGGATCAACGAGCTAGAAGAATATTTTGAGTATGAGGAAATAGAGGATCCAGATTGGGTTAAGTTTGCAAAAATGAAGCTGAAGGGCCATGCCAGTATTTGGTGGAAAGAGGTCCAATTGGAAAGAAATTGAAGAGGAAAAGTCAAGATCACTAGATGGGATCGCATGGTAGAGAAACTGAAAAAGCAGTTCATACCAGTGGACTACGAGTTAGATCTGTTGAAGAAATTGTGAGGGTTGAAGCAAGGAAGCAGATCTGTAAAAGAATATACTGAAGATTTTCACAAGATAACATCAGAACGGGTCACACAGAGGCCAATAAGGAGAAGGTAGCCCGATATCTTAATGGGTTATGACCAAGCATTCAGGAGGAATTAAGCTTAGTCAGAATGACCACCATTGAGGATGTGTATTAGTTTGCTTTGAAGGTGGAAGAGAAGCTGAACAAAAGATTTGATGGCAAGCAAAAAGTGCGATGAGGTCAAAGCGGAAAGGGCAATGGAAGACCTTCAGGAAACTGAAATGATGATGAAAAGAAAAGTGAAGATGTGGGTACTAGCCGAAGCCAAAAGAATGACAACTTCTTTCGCCCTTGTGATCAAAATAGTGGTGATCAAAGAGGTAGAGGACAAGGGAGATATGGACAAGGATCTGGAAGAGGCAGTTTCAGAGGAACGTGTTT